>NQII01001621.1:18354-52490 GCA_002778355.1 Clitarchus hookeri
GGCAGAGTTTTCTACAAAAGCCACGTTAAGTCCACTCGTCGTGACATCTGGGAGCTGACCCCATCTCCCATATGACTGCATGGCGTGATTTGCGTCGACGATTGTTTTTCAAACCATACAGGATTCAAGTGCCTTCGTGATGGCGATAAACAACGACGTCTTGAGTTTTGTGAATTCTTTCTGGGCATGGAGATGGACCACGGAAACGTTTGTTCACGTGTGTTTTGCGCCATTTCTCGAAAGCAGGTGTACGGTCCGTTCTAAAAAAAAAAAAAAAAAAAAAAAAAACTGAAAACACCGTTACGGAGATGTTATATCTGGATATGTTGGCGACGTGGCTGTTTCCACAATTACGAGAACATTCCGATAGTTTAATTTTTGAACAGGACGGAGTACCACCGCACCGGCACCTGCATGTCGGAGAATTTCTCAACAATGAGCTTCCTGAACGATGGCTCGGCCGTAAGGGGCATACAGATCGAGCATTGCACCACTGGCCTCCAAGGTCGCCTGATCTCAGCGTATGNGATGGCTCGGCCGTAAGGGGCATACAGATCGAGCATTGCACCACTGGCCTCCAAGGTCGCCTGATCTCAGCGTATGTGATTTTTTCTTGTATGGGGTTTGTGAAAGAATCCGTCTACGTGCCTCCCCTTTCAACAACTGTGGTTGAAGCTGCGACGTTGCATAGCAACAGAAATGGCTGCGGTAACAGCTGGCATGCTCGCACGAGTATGGGACGAGTTTGACTACCGTTTAAACGTATGCCGTGCGCACGATTGAGGGCACNAGCTGGCATGCTCGCACGAGTATGGGACGAGTTTGACTACCGTTTAAACGTATGCCGTGCGCACGGTTGAGGGCACATTAAATATTTGTGGAAAGGAAAATTAAAACTGTGTATTGTTATACGTATTTTAAAATCTACCCGAAGGTTTTATGAGAATGCATGTGAAAGTTGTAGCCTTGCGAAATCGTTTGAATCTTTTTGATACACGCTGTGTATTATTCTTCGTTAAACTAAATGTAATATTTAATTTTAAGATTTTTATGAATAAAAACAGACAGGAAATATGCGATTGGGAAATATCTAGTAAGAAATAGTTGTCATACAAAACATTATTAAACTGAGTGCGCACGAATGCGGTATGCTGTCCCTTTGGTGACATTTTCAAGACTTAAGTTTNTACAAAACATTATTAAACTGAGTGCGCACGAATGCGGTATGCTGTCCCTTTGGTGACATTTTCAAGACTTAAGTTTGTTTGCAGGAGGCGGATAAATAGCGTGAATGTATAACTTAAGCAGGGCCTCGAAAAAGTTCAAATTAACCACTAATTGATTGTACGTATTCCTACGTTACGGACTGCCATCAGCACGCCGGGAAAAAAAATTATGATTTAGAAAACACGCCTGATGAAAACGCGCAAAGATGAACGGTGGGAGGGGAGAAGATGCAGCATTCTCGCTCCGTCATCGAATAAAAACGCCCTATACACTTACGACAATCGAGGGCGCTGGATGCACATATGAAATCATTTTAGACCTGAAAAACCTGACCGTACAATAGCAAGGTGGTTTAACTCAAGCCAAACCACCCACACCGGAAGAAGACACCAACACAAAATAATTTAGCCAAAATCCTGTTGATATATCACTCCCCGTCTGTACCGGCAGTTTTCTCAACCTAGCGTTTTAACCCCATTAACNAGCCAAAATCCTGTTGATATATCACTCCCCGTCTGTACCGGCAGTTTTCTCAACCTAGCGTTTTAACCCCATTAACATGTTACCCCGAATATACTCGTTCACGTTTGACACGTTGCAGAATTAGCGGAATCATGGTTGGGGTGGCGCAAGTTCAGACGCTAGCACCAAAACGGATGCCGCCTTTCCCTGGGCAATTCTATTAGTTGCTGTGACACACAAACTGTTTTTAATTATGACAGCACCAATAAAATGATTATAGACCTACTCCCGGAGATCCTACACATACTCACTATTAAATCTCATTCAGTTTTCACATCAAGTGAACTTTAAGTACTATTTGAGGCACCTTGCAATCGGTAAGCAGTATTATCAGTCACTACAAAATTTTCCACTTTAATATATATATTTTAAATATGTAGACAAGTGAGCAGTTTGAGCGGTAATAAGTTACGTCACAACAAGATGCATTCTAAAGTACATAGTGTTTGAGGCAATAACCCAATTGTTAGTTCAATACAAAAGCCTTTTATAAGAAAAATACTAAATGTTAATTAATTTTGGTGGACATGATGGAAAATGAATTCANTTCAATACAAAAGCCTTTTATAAGAAAAATACTAAATGTTAATTAATTTTGGTGGACATGATGGAAAATGAATTCTGCGGGAACCAAACACAAAGCAGAGGTACGAAATTAAAACTTATCGAACGTAATTAAGAAGTAAGTAATTAATGGAATACCTTTTTAATGCCAGTCACTTCGAGAAATCCGATATTTTATGTATTGATTATAGTAAATAGATTAGGCGTGTTGCATTTAAATTACTGTCATTATTATTTCCAAAGCCTTCAATTGTCGCAGCATTCAGAGAAATGGAAGCTCATTCACAAAAGCGGGGAAGCGCTGGATCAATTCCGAATCTAGTTATTGTATGAATGATTCAGCGTGACAGAGACAAACACCAAATGAATATTACACTAGTTAATTGGCAGCACGTTACTAAGCTCTGTTATTATAATTATTACTCTGTAATCTAATATTTGACGTTCCTATTCACGATAAAGAAAAGCCTATTAATTTTCATCAAGCCAGGTCGCTTTCACAATTTTGAATTCATTGATTTAGTGATAATTAATTATGTTTTTAAGAAAAATTTGAAAAGCTATTTAAGAGAGAGATTTCTTTAATTTTCCTTGCAGTAGAGGCATAAAACCCTACCTATCATTTTAGAGTAATGCCACAATGAACACAAAACCAATTTAAAATACCAGTTTCTAAAATATTTTACAACCATCGAAATAAACCGATTAAAGAACAAGGGCGAAAAAAAAAAAAAAAATCACACATTTCGTAAAACTTAACGTAACGATAACGTGGTATTTTGTAATAATTGCCTGAAAGAAAAGTTACGACGTGAAAACGAATACTCCTGGCGTAATTGGCGAGACCTGCCCTTAAATTGGGCTACAGCAAGATGAACTTTCAAACCGGACGTAGACGGGACTGGGTGGGGTTTATGCGTTTATGAAATTAACGTTCATTCTCGCTGTTTTGCGGTGACCGCCACGGAGACGCAAAACCAGCGAATACTGGGCAGTAGTCTCTCAACGGGGGAAAAAAAAACACGTTCGAATTTGGATTTCAAGGGTGCGCGTATTGCTCTCGAAGTGGGAACAACGGTGATCTTGTGCCCGTATGCGACAAAAATCGCTGCGAAAGCACTCTAAAAAACGCTTTCTTCGCTTAAAACACGACTTGTTGCAGCAAATAATTTTTACGATCAATTATTAGGTGTACCAGTTTTTCGCGAAAAAAAAAACGATTACATGGAAAGTTGCGCTCCAACACACTTCAGTTCAGAACCACTTGTCGCGCGTCTTATCTGTCTGCCAGCGAATCACGGACGGCCAGTGCAGGAGAAACTTAATTGTGATTGGCTCACTCGTGCAACAAACTGACTTCACATAAATACAAGCGGCCAATAGTCAAACGAAAACTACAAGTGTGCGTACAGGATATTGAATTCTAGCCACTGAGCAAATATTTTCGCAAAAAAACATGTGGTCCTGTCAATTATAAACCTCTGAAAATTAGGTTTGCCACAATAACTCTTTTGTTTGATCCATACATACAGAATTTCATTTGCAACGATAACCTTGCATTGTCGTTACAATTGTCCAGCATTATTATTTCTGGTACAATGTAAAAAAGAAAAAATCGCGACAAACTTTCTCCATAGCAAAGAAAATATTTTTATTTGAGGATGTTTTGTTTAAAGTAACAACATTTTGCTTTAGTTGAAGGAAAGGTTGAAGAAACTTATGTTTGTATCGTTCTGCATATCAAAGACAAGCTTTTCTTAGAGCTTGTTATAGATTAGAAAGAAATCTTTCTGTATACAAAAGGAAAATTTTAAGTGATATTAAAAATTTTCTTTCGAACATTCTAGAATTTGGTGCTTAAGGAAACTTACTAAATGCTAAGTTAACAAGTAATTAATTTCCTGGATCATCGACACAATGATTTAACCTTAAATACAGTAACTGTTTTTGCCTCAAATAATACAGCTAAACTATTGTAACTACGTACAATGCAAGGTTATTATTGCCATTAATATATAGATCAAACGAAAATTGGGTTTTTGGCAAACCTACTTGGCTGTGGTTCATATTTAACCAGGACTTTTTTTAATCGTGAGTTGCAGCAAAGTTAGTGTTTTTAAAGTTTAGCATTAGCTGTATTTTGATGGTTAAGCCATTGTTTTGATGAATGAATAAGTTGTTTGGTAGCGTAGCATTAAGCAAGCTTCAGTACGTTCTAAAAACCATAATGTATGAAAAAAATTTGTAAAAAAGGTTAAAGAAGTTTGTTCTTCGCCACGAAGAAAGGTATTATTGCCATAAAACCAACATGTATAAACATTTAATAACACGGAATTTAACTTTCTTTAACTTCCTTTTAAATAAAACATTTAGTTACAATAAGCCCCAAAGAAATGTTTTTATTTGCCACGCAGAAACCTTTCAATGTACTTTCTTTGCAGAGAGGGCATGGAATTAAGGGGCAAAGGAAGAAGATAAAGGAAGAAGATAAAGGAAGCACCAACAAAAAACACGCTCCAGTCACAGAGTAGATAAATACACAGAAAATATGAAATACCATAGCGGTTCCTTTGATGTGAGCAAACTCGTTCTCTGATTGGCCTCGCAAGGCTCTGGGAACGGTCCTTGGGTCTGATTGGCTACTGCGTGCTGCGAAATGCACCCTATCGGCTGGGCTTCAGTCCGACAAGTAGGTTACAGTGAAAATCCAAATGAGAAAACAGTGCGCAGAAGTTCAAAACGTGTCGAGCGAGTCGGAAGAGTCCATTGGCGCTGCACGAAGAGGTGATGTTCAATTTAGTAGCGACAGCGGTTAGGCGATGAGCTGCTCCGCGTGTGCACATCACGTATAGGAAAAACGTAAGTCGAGTCGGCGGTACTTGACGGCACGATAGTAGAGAGCGATGTTATCAGTTTGGTGTGTATAGCGCCAGCAGTGTCACGTGGTTTCCCTCCCTCCAGCGGCGAGCGTTCGGGAGGGCCCTCCCCTACACTGCCACCCCTACTTTTCCTCCCTCAAAGCTGCGCAAAGATTATTTTCTCATTTCAGCTTTACTATAGCAGGCGCTGCCTGGTAAACGGCGTTCCGACATGTCGCTGGCCAGTGACGCCATTATGCTGGCGCGCACGGCCCGTAGTTCACGGAACAAGCGGCTGTTTCGCCTCTGTGCTCTTATCTACTCTGTGGTCCCTTAGTCACGACTCATCTGTCACAGGAATTCTCAACCCCACTAAACGTCGTCGGTTGACCTGGTTTTACGTCCCGCTTATTGAGCGCGTTTTTATCTGGGACTCTGCCATCACCAACGACCCCGCAAATAACAAACTGTCACGCCACGAAAAAAAAAAAAAAAAGAATTCGCAAGCCAGGACTTAGATTTATATCGCAGCAGTTCTTCTACGCAAACTTACTTTACCTGTGAGAGATTTTAAGATGCCATATAAATCCTCTTAATGGGAAGGCAGCATTCGTATTGCGTGATTACAGTTTCAACTAGATATTTCCATTTGTAAAGCAGCAGTAATATTCTTTTTCATGCCTTTCTAATCAAAGACAATATTTAAAGAGGGTTTGCTAGTAACAAATTAAAAACTTTGTTCATAACATTAGTGAATATCAGTTTCTGTAGCGCTATAAGTTTAAAATGTTATTTACATACGCTGGATATTTTTTCACCACACTATTGATATAATCAAAGGGAATTAGAATGGAATACAAAAGTTTGACATAAATGTCATATGCGAAGTTATGGTAATAATCTATTACCCGGTTCACATTCATGCGTGGAAGTATATCGCTGGCATTTTTCAAAGTAACTCATTTAATTACAAACAAGTTGTAATAGCTCTTTATGAGTACCCAGCCCAGACAATCGTCTCCCACCAACTACGAATGATATATTAAAACGAGGTTTCTTTTATAGTCTAAAATCCGTATTCCCTTACATAATAACACACACAATATTTTTAAAAGCTGAGTTGACGTATTTGTAAGGAATCTAAGGGTGTTTAAATGTGCGAAAGGTTTCTACGTATTAACGGCTTCCAAAAATTATGTAAATTTAAATTCGATAAAAATGCCAAAACAATTGAAAAATAACTTTCAGCTAGTTTCGCAGAACCAGGTTTTTAACATTAAATCTTCTGTCAAACCAATATAGTGTAAATATATGTAAACTCAATGCTCAACTTCCACTAAAGTGTTTCCTGAAGTCGGAATACTACGAAATATTTATTTGAAATTCAACACTTTGTTTATCTGCGATTAGGGTTCAACCTGGGAGTTATTTGTGAAACTTTAAATATAACAACTTGTCAACCACATATTTAATTTTCATTTAATTTCTTTGTGACACAATGCCGACTACAACAATTATTCTTAGACTGGAGAGACATATGCTAATTACACACAATTTTGAAATTTGTATGGCAAAATACATGAATTTAAAGCATTCATAATTCCATCAACTGCTTTTTTAAAACTACGTTGACACTTTATTGCAAATTAATTGAATTACTTTTGATAACATAACACATAAAGATACAAACCATATTATAAAAAAGTAAAATAATTTTTGGCATTAATTCACCGTTATTGACATTAAGGTGAAATGGAGTTGGAACAGTGGCAAAATACAAGAGCTAGGGAAACAGAAATACATCCACAAAAGAAAATCCGATGTCCAAAGACAAGAGTCCAGCAAGTTCCCATAAAATGGAAATGAGGAGAGTCCCACCGCGAATCGAACCAAGATCTCCTTGGTGAGTGTCTGGTGCGATAAACACGCTACCAGAACGCAGCAATAGGGGAAAGGACAAGGGCTATTGATCAGAGAGGGCCAAAAGGACAAAGGTTAAAACGCCAAAACAATGGTCTTAAGGGAACCATCTAACTGGAGCAGTATTGCACGTTTGAGGTCGAGAAGCGCGAATGTTATAAAGGCGATGCTGCCACGCGCAACAAGTGCACTATCGCCGCTACGCGCAGGGCTCTGAACTTGCGTTCAGTATTCGCGTCGTGCCGCGTGTAGTTGTGGGGCTTGAGGCGATAAAACGATGACTTTTTCGTGGGGAATTTGTAGCAAAGTTCAATGGAAAACCCTAAATGCTACTTTCGCAGGAATCTGCCCGAAAATTGTAATCTATAACAGTTTGAAAAGCTGGTTTTTGACCATTTTGAAGGACCTAAAAAAAAAAAAAAATAGTATTTGCATTAAACGCGATAGGTTGAAAGTTGTGCTCGACCCTACATCGTCTGAAGTGCTATTTATTTTCTCGTGCAAACAGATTGTGCACTCGCGAAATAGTTTTAATAACGAGTATTCCAAACATACCGCACCCTATTTGGCACAGCAGGTAGACGGGCGACTGAAATATATTGTTACATGCTTGCTGGTCTGCATCACTTCCCTTGCTCGTCCCGGTCGTGCGAGCAAAGGAGTGCGCGAGGATCAGGGGCAAGCCGCCGCGTGGCCCTGCGTGCCGCCGCGATAAGCATATCGCGACTCGCACGCAGTTATGCGAGACAACTGTGAATCAGGCACACCTCTGGTATTCTTATTAGTTGGTTGTGGAGAGGGTGTTTTCTCTGCTACAAGGAATATATAATGACTCTGCAAGCCACGAAATGGCTTATTACCCCTTGTTCGTGTTTTTCGGTAATTTTTCATAAGCTATGTACTCATACGAAAGGGCTCGCAAAATTTCCAACTAACTGTAAAACACTTATTCTTACGTTGTTTAACACTTCGAGAACTTTGTCTGAATGTAGCTCTGGCAAAGAAAATCTGGAGTCTATTACAACTTCTACAAGTTGTAAGTACAATTAGTACACTTGTACATGTTTTATAACGGGCGTATACTTGTAGCTACCAGTGTAGGGTTTGTAACTACAAGTGAAATTCTATCGTTGTAGATCAGTTCTGTAACACAAATTTACAAACCTGTAAGTTGTCTTATAGAAAAATCCACTATTGTTATCTGTTTTCTAAAAGTTTAAGACCCGAGGTGGACATTGTTTACAAGTGCATTTGTAGTGAAAATATTATTTATTTTTGAAGTTTAATTCGGGTACATAAGGTTTTTTTTTGTTTTGAGAGCTCTTTATAACATTGAAATACGTGGATTTTTGTGAATAACGAAGACAATGCTACAGGCGTAAGACAGCTGAACAGGTTAATGCCAAGAAACAAGTTTGTAGCACTCAACGAATTTGAATTCGAAGAGAAATTCAGTTTAAGTTCTACACGTTTTGAAAATGTTTTCGGTGAAACAGCAGAATTCCTTGAGAACAAAACTTATAGATTTTGCAGATTGTTAGCAGAACAAACACTTCATATTGGATTATGTTGGCTCGAAAACGGTGGGCAGTATCATTGAATAACAAAACAAAAAACAATCGTAATTCACAAAACTATGAAGGTAAGCTCTTTACAGTCGTAAAATAGCACTGTAGAATTCCTCTATAATTATAGAGCTAGTATGGATTTTTTTTAAGTCTCGCCTCTCAGCTTGCGTTACGTGAATAGTTGCTACAAGTAAACAAGTCAACAAGTTGTAGACTTGTGGACATGTAGGAATTGTTTTATAGGCACCTGGAAATATCTCTACCCTTGAAGACAAAATCGTACAGATACCTATAGTTATACTGTTTTTCTAGGTTTTATCATGGGTTTACAAGAATACTCAGTCTCATAGAAAGAAAAAGTTCTGATTACAGCACAATCTATTCTCATATCTACGGAAATGAACACAGTTAAGTGAATATAATATTACATTTTAAAGAACATTTTACTGTGTCACGGTCAAATCGGCACTCTACTAGCAGACAGCTAGTCAAAAGTAAACGTTGCGCAGTACAGGAAAACTGCCCTCTGTAGTTTTTACTGATAGGGTAGTGGTACGTGGAAAAAACAAGAGAGGGGCCGAACTTGTGTTCCTGCACGAGTGGATTTAGGCCACACGCTTATAGCTTCTCTCTGATGTTTGTATAAGAGTTTTGAAAACTCAGTGGATTTTTCACAAGAGTTGATGGATTTTAACTCCTACCTAGTGGGCAAAATTGTTAACTAGTGGTCAGTGGCTAATCTAGAGGTTTTTTAAAAAATTGTCGGTGGACTGTTGTGGACAGTTTTCTGGAAGGAAAAATACGTAGCAATACCTGGATGATCGATATTGTTATTACCTCTGTCCAGTACTCTTTAATACTAGTTATTTGTTTGTAATTAGTATTACAGTGAATTTAATGACATCACATGTGTTAATACATATTTTGATTACTTAAACATGTTACAAGTAGATAAATTATAAATTTTTTTTCCTTAATTGAGGGCATCTACCAATAATTGTTAAATAATTGTTAAGTACATAAAATTTGCATTTAAGAAAATTTAAATGTGTTATAATAATAATCAAAAAAAGTTTAATTATTATTTTAACTGGGATGAAAAAAAATTGATATTTCCTAATTAGTTATAAAATATATATTTACTTTTTTTAACTTAAAAAAATAGATGTAGGGAAGAGCGGGAAAAAGTAGCCATTCTAAGGTAAAATGATATTTAAATCATCCACTATAGTTATAAAAAATTAGAAATCACCATCCATAAAATATAAACATTTAAGAAACAACAAAACAGTTTTTTAAGTATTGTGAATTATTATTTCTTTAANGAATAACGAAGACAATGCTACAGGCGTAAGACAGCTGAACAGGTTAATGCCAAGAAACAAGTTTGTAGCACTCAATGAATTTGAATTCGAAGAGAAATTCAGTTTAAGTTCTACACGTTTTGAAAATGTTTTCGGTGAAACAGCAGAATTCCTTGAGAACAAAACTTATAGATTTTGCAGATTGTTAGCAGAACAAACACTTCATATTGGATTATGTTGGCTCGAAAACGGTGGGCAGTATCATGGAATAACAAAACAAAAAACAATCGTAATTCACAAAACTATGAAGGTACGCTCTTTACAGTCGTAAAATAGCGCTGTAGAATTCCTCTATAATTATAGAGCTAGTATGGATTTTTTTTAAGTCTCGCCTCTCAGCTTGAGTTACGTGACTAGTTGCTACAAGTAAACAAGTCAACAAGTTGTAGACTTGTAGACATGTAGGAATTGTTTTATAGGCACCTGGAAATATCTCTACCCTTGAAGACAAAATCGTACAGATACCTATAGTTATACTGTTTTTCTAGGTTTTATCATGGGTTTACAAGAATACTCAGTCTCATAGAAAGAAAAAGTTGCGATTACAGCACAATCTATTCTCATATTTACGGAAATGAACACAGTTAAGTGAATATCATATTACATTTGAAAGAACATTTTACTGTGACACGGTCAAATCGGCACTCCACTAGCAGACAGCCAGTCAAAAGTAAACGTTGCGCAGTACAGGAAAACTGCCCTCTGTAGTTTGTACTGATAGGGTAGTGGTACGTGGAAAAAACAAGAGAGGGGCCGAACTTGTGTTCCTGCACGAGTGGATTTAGGCCACACGCTTATAGCTTCTCTCTGATGTTTGTAAAAGAGTTTTGAAAACTCAGTGGATTTTTCACAAGATTTGATGGATTTTAACTCCTACCTAGTGCGCAAAATTGTTAACTAGTGGTCAGTGGCTAGTCTAGAGGTTTTTTAAAAAATTGTCGGTGGACTGTTGTGGACAGTTTTCTGGAAGGAAAAATACGTAGCAATACCGGGATGATCGATATTGTTATTACCTCTGTCCAGTACTCTTTAATACTAGTTATTTGCTTGTAATTAGTATTACAGTGAATTTAATGACATCACATGTGTTAATACATATTTTGATTACTTAAACATGTTACGAGTAGATAAATTATAATTTTTTTTTCCTTAATTGAGGGCATCTACCAATAATTGTTAAATAATTGTTAAGTACGTAAAATTTGCATTTAAGAAAATTTAAATGTGTTATCATAATAATAATAAAAAAAGTTTAATTATTATTTTAACTGGGATGAAAAAAATTGATATTTCCTAATTAGTTATAAAATATATACTTAATTTTTTTAACTTAAAAAAATAGATGTAGGGAAGAGCGGGAAAAAGTAGCCATTCTAAGGTAAAATTATATTTAAATCATCCACTATAGTTATAAAAAATTAGAAGTCACCATCCATAAAATATAAACATTTAAGAAACAACAAAACAGTTTTTTAAGTATTGTGAATTATTATTTCTTTAATGAATTTTAATGTTTCTTTACTGAATGACTACTTCGCCCTGCCATGTTTGATAAATTGCCATTGATTGGCCACTGCGTGTATTCTTCGCATTTAACAGTTTATATCCTTTCATTTAATATCTAAATTCATCAGCTGGTGACCGAATTAATCACAAAAACCAACACAAACACGCATCGGCTATTGCCGAGCGTTTGGAAAATACATTTAGCCCATTATTCTGGCTGTATGCTAGAAGCTAGAATGCTGTTCTTAGCGTGACTTATCATGTTGAACAGTATTACCTCTCTTTTTGCTAACTACGATCATTGCACTTTCTAATGGCAAATGTTTCAACCCGTTACTTCAAACTAGGCGGTGGCCTCTTTGCTATCTTGGATGTCACTACGCAAAAGCCCGTCTACAATAAAAATTAAGCAATCTATCACATTTTGTGACACGTGATTTAAAAGCCCAACACATAGTATTTTAGTGGGATTATAGAAAACAATACAAACGTACTACNATTTTGTGACACGTGATTTAAAAGCCCAACACATAGTATTTTAGTGGGATTATAGAAAACAATACAAACGTACTACGTTCTCAGATAAAATGAATAGTATTCACCACTTACATTTCATCAGACATGAGCAAAACAACAAACACTTTAATAAAACTAGTTTAAGAAAACCAGCTCAGATACTCTCAGAACACTAATGGCTTCCCTCTAAAATGTTTCAAATCCTTGCCACCAGACTACAGCACTCTCCAGTGGAGTAACAGCTGATGGCCACTTTACCTGCACTGGCCTCTTTACTCCACTCTACCCTATTACTGCCGTCATTCGAAGGACGGTTATTAGTGAATTGTGCTGGTTTTGTACTTGTGGCCCAGTATAGTTCTCTGTCTACGTGTTGGAAACACTGTAAATGGGCGCAGACCTCGAAGTTTACAGGGGCTGATGTTTTGGCAAACTCTTGCCCATATGCCCAGACCGGAAACTCGAGCGACGGAAGGAGTCGCAGCAAGATCCTTTNGATGTTTTGGCAAACTCTTGCCCATATGCCCAGACCGGAAACTCGAGCGACGGAAGGAGTCGCAGCAAGATCCTTCGACACGCAATCACGCCGTGCGCGTCAGTCGAATCTATTCCTCGCGTGTGTTAAGGATGTGTTTCAGACGTCCACGTGTTTTTAGCGCAAAACCGAAATAGCAGCAGCCTGTAAAGCGCCATACTCATGTGGCGAGAAGGTCGGGCACGAATTGGTTCGCCTCCAACATTCTGCACGATTCTTTACGAAGGGCGTAGTTATAAAAACTACCTTATCATTAGGGACTCTGGAAAGTCGCAAACATTTTAAGTGCCAACATATCTTCGATTATCCTCTAGCTAGTTCATGCTTTTATGATTGCATGGCCAAATTTTTGACTCTTACTGTGTTCTTTGTAGAATAATACCAAACGTTCTGCTTTACAGTATCAGAATCCTCATTGGCCCAATGAAATGGGGTAGTTAGTAGCTCCATACACGAATGGCAAACGAAAACGAAATAATACTGTCGGACATGCGCACAGCTCCTTGAATCTTAACAAAAAGTAAACGTTTCCGCGTAAAACCATTGCCACTGTTTATCCTTTACCCAATAAAACTGAGTAAACCACGATTTTAAATTTAACTTTCATACTACGCATCTTTTCGTTAAAAATGAAACTTTGTTCCGGACCAATACACAGTCCCCTGAAAACTTCATAAAAAATAACAGTGCCTTCCTACAACTTGCTTTTTGTAACCANCCATACTACGCATCTTTTCGTTCAAATGAAACTTTTTTCCGGACCAATACACAGTCCCCTGAAAACTTCATAAAAAATAACAGTGCCTTCCTACAACTTGCTTTTTGTAACGATGCGTATGGCAATAACACATCATTTTTTTTTTAAATATAAGTTTATATTTGCTTTGTCACAGTTTAGTCTGTTATAAATTTAGCCGTACCCATCCTTTGCTGTACTCAAACTAGTGTTGTCCTGTTGTCGAGTGTGCGGTTCCAAAAGTCGAGATATCATAAAATTCAAAAGTTTTATTTATTACATTTGCAGTTTTGTCTCTACAATTTTTTTACATTTTCTTAAAACTCACTTGACACGTCTAGGGCAACTATTATAAGTGCAATACCTATATATGTACTTATAATAACATTATATATGTACATATATACATAAATACACCCACAGATCCAGTTAATGGTCAATAATTGCGGAGCTCACGATAATTGCGGATGTCCCTTTGCCTCTTGCCTACCCGTTCATAGCCATGAACGCAAATCAAAACTTATTTTTTTAAATTGTGATAAATTTTATTATTTATCAACACATGCAATAATTATAGTAGCCAAAACTATTTTATTGTAACCTAGAAAATTGCTCACTTCGGTATAAATGCAAAGCTTTCCTTAACAATATGAAACAGTTTTGTATTCGCATATGCTCCACATATTTACGTTAGCTTTCCTTAACTTATACTTTGTCGAAACATAAGCGTATACGAGGTGTATAAATGCAAAGCTTTCCTTAACTTATACTTTGTCAAAACATAAGCGTATACGAGGTGTATAAATGAGGTGATGTCGCACGTGTCAGAAGCGGTTTCTGAACTTCAAAGGGATATTCGATAATGGCTGACGACAGCAAAGTTTTGCTAAGTGTTCTTGGTTCCATACAACTCAAGTGCAGTAACCACGCGGATAACCTGCAGGAAGAATGGTAGGAGCTGTGTTTGAATAATTCAGAAAACTTTCAGGCGTCCCTCAAAAAGTCGGCAGAACATCGACAGGAGGTGAACGTTATGTAACAAAGTCGCTGAACACCATTTCCGATAACTTCTGTGACACTAAACGGAACACTAGAGTATGCAATCAAAAATTATTTTGTAGCTTAACTAACGCATTTNCGATAACTTCTGTGACACTAAACGGAACACTAGAGTATGCAATCAAAAATTATTTTGTAGCTTAACTAACGCATTTCCCATCAATAAGTGGAATTTGTGAGTTGTTTTTGTGACAATTATTATTGCGTCTTACAAGTAAGTAGACGGTCTCTGATAAACATGAGTTCAGATTGAGAATAGAGGTGAATTTATAATGATGAAATAAATCTCCTTATAAAGTATATTAATCAACACCACTCANGATAACTTCTGTGACACTAAACGGAACACTAGAGTATGCAATCAAAAATTATTTTGTAGCTTAACTAACGCATTTTCCATCAATTAGTGGAATTTGTGAGTTGTTTTTGTGACAATTATTATTGCGTCTTACAAGTAAGTAGACGGTCTCTGATAAACATGACTTCAGATTGAGAATAGAGGTGAATTTATAATGATGAAATAAATCTCCTTATAAAGTATATTAATCAACACCACTCAAACACGATCAATTAACGAGGAAAGTGTTATTCATATCTGACAAATATCACTAGAAAAACCGTTCCTTATTACACCAACGTTGCTTAGATCGCAATGTCTGTAAAAAACTGAATTTATGATAGAAACCACACCGAGAGAAAAAAATGTCTGTGTCAACAAAGTATTTATGAAACTTTAAATCTCCTTTGCGTTTCTGGGCAACCAGTGGCATGTGAGGCCCATACAACATTTTCACGATGTCGCTTTCCACGGCGTTCTAAATATATTTTTAAATTATTGTACCCTGAAGAGCAAAAAAAAAAAAAAAAAAAAAAAACTGCTACACCTGCCTAATATTGTGTAAGGCCCCCCGAGCACGCATAAGTGCCGCAAGACGACGTGGCATGGGCTCGACTAATGTCTGAAGGTATGCAGGAGGCAATTCACACCATGAATCCTGCAGGGCAGTCCACAAATCCAATCTGCGCCAATTTGAGAAAGGGTTGCACGTCTGTCACGTTTAATGATTCTCGTCAGTCGTCGCGTTTGTCCCGTTCTTTCACGATATTTTTTCCGGCCGCAGCGATGTCTAAGATGTGATGTTTTACCGGATTATCGATATTCAAAGTACACTCGTGAAATGGTCGTACGCGAACATCCAAATGTTATCGCTATCTCGAAGATGCTATGTCCAATCTCTCGTGCGCCGACTATAACACCACGTTCAAACTCACTTAAATCTTGATAACCTGCCATTGTAGCAGCAGTAACCGATCTAGCTGCCGACTACATCGCGTTACTCTGATTGGCTCCATACCTCTGTTATTTGTATACGCACGCCTATACCAGTTTTTTGGCTCTTCAGTGTACAAGTGATGAAAAGCAAAATGATTAAATTGTCATTCTTTACAGATATATTAACGAGAACAGGAATGGTTAAAACGAAATGATTTACACTATTTCAAATGAATAGTTTATAACAAGAAAAATACTGCATACCGCGACTTACGGTTATGAATGAAGAATTTATTCAATCAGGCAGATGAAAAGAGGAAAATCGTAAAAATAATGTATACTTTGATAATTGAACATCGATTTAGTTGCATATCAAGTTTGCTTTTTTAACAAGAACGTATTTGAAAGTAAATACATATTTGCTTGGAGTTTTGTTGGCTCAAACAAATCTTTCATTGCTGGTGGTCCGTTTCAGAACTTTACTGATGCAAATAG
Source organism: Clitarchus hookeri (assembly GCA_002778355.1). Taxonomy (NCBI): domain Eukaryota; kingdom Metazoa; phylum Arthropoda; class Insecta; order Phasmatodea; family Phasmatidae; genus Clitarchus; species Clitarchus hookeri. The sequence goes on from NQII01001621.1 coordinate 34,498, forward strand.
CCTTCGTTCACAGAAACGGGATATTTGTATCCTAATTATCACCGAAGGTGTCATTCAGCTTAGTTAGCGAGAGAATTTTGCTGAATGCTGCAGGTGAGCTTGTTTTTATCACGGGTTGATTGCAGCGCCAATAACGCTGCACCACACGCTCGTTAGTTGTTGGTAGCAATATGTGCTCCTGGCTAAAGTAACGAGATCCTTCAGCAAAGGGACACACTGCGATCATCCGGTGATTCCAGAACTGTTCCGTGGAGCCCCAGGGTTCCGTCAAAACCCCACAAGAGTTACTCAAAATCGCCCAACAATAAAATTTAATAAAAATAAAAATACGCAAATTATTTATAACAGTGGATGCTGTGAGCCAGCTTTAAACATGTAAAAGATTTACACAAAAAAATTTTCTAGTACGTACGAAAGCTTCTACGACTTTCACCAAAGGTAAGGTAAGCACAAATAAATTTGAGAAAGATTAGCGCTACCGTTAATTTAGTTCAGTTCATGGACGATGGCTCGCAATTTATTTCATGCCCAAGTTCGCTGCATTACGTAAAGAGTACAGCTTCATTTTCAACTCGTTTTCACTCAGAAGTTGGGCCAGAAGAGGAAACCACTCGATGGTTTTGTCAATAACACACAAGATCCGAAAGATATGCCACAGTTTCAACTATATAATTTTGCCTGTTATCGCAAAAAAGGGCGATATCTTAGTACCAATATAAAAGTGTTTGAGGCTATTAAAATGCCAATTAAAAGTCATTTCAGCCTATCTTTACCAATACCATGCAACACAGATCCCCATCTCAACCTCTGCCACTGCTACTCTAAGAGAAACAGGACAAGGAAGTGATGAGACACTATTAATCCAAAAACCACTCGAAAATTTGAGGAAACGGAAAATGTACGTAGCTTATTTGTTCTATTTTTCCATCGCCTTCATAGTGCTTCCTTATCGCCGGATGTGACCTTGAAGAGTTTAATATTGTTTACTAGGTAGGACCCTTTAAATGTTTTGCGTATGTTTGCGCAAAATGTTTTGGGGTTCTCCATACATAAACCCGGCCATTTGTAGGAAACAATGTAAACGATGATTCATCGGACCATACCACATTCTTCCAATCATCAAGTGTCCAGGTTTTATGATCGTGGCACCACTTCTTTCGCAGCTTAGCGTTGGCTTCCGTTATAAATGGTTTTGCAATTGCAGCCCTTCCATGAATGTTAGCTTTGTGGAGCTCCCACCGTACTGTTTTTGTCGAAACAGTATTACTCAAGTGAGTGTTGAGTTCTGCTATCACTTTTGCCACGGTAGTTTTATGTTGTCTGGCCACAATTCTTTCTAATGTTCGTCGGTCTCTGTCAGTTAACTTTGGGTTTCGCCCACTATTCTTCTTCGCCGATGATGTTTTACCATGCTTTGTGTATGCTGTCATTACCGTGGATACTGTCGCTCGTGAAACGTCAAACAATTCAGCGGTTTTCGTCACAGACGCTCCCGCTAACCTAGCACCAACGATTTGCCGTCTTTCGAAGTCTGAGAGATCACACATTTCACCGATCGCTTGTTTTAACCGTCGCAGAACAAAGCGTATAATACACCTACAAGACTTGGCACGTAAACATGCGCGTCGAATTATTTACACGGAAGCAGTGTTGCCAAAATGCAACAAAATGTACTATATTACATGGTGTTCATATTATTTTGTCCATCCCCTGTATATATGGAATTTTGAGAAATCCTCAGAAAACATTTAAAAGCTGGAATTTATGACATTAAATATAATTATGCATTCTTTGTGAATGAAATGAACACAGTTGATATAGGCTATTTACAATAAATTGAGCACCCTTTGAAAGCCCTCTCATTGAAAATAATAGTTAATAAATATATTTTATTTTAGCCTTTAACAATAACTCTCGGGTGCGGTGGAATATACATTCTGTGTTTATGACTTACATGGGAGTATCTAAAAAATGGGTCAAAGGATAAAAAAATGGTTGAAAGGAAAAAGTTACCAGGGCCTCAAAAGTTCTCACTTAACCGTGAACAGCCTATACCGTCATCGGGAGTTACTTAAGCCGCCGGTGTAACTTAAGCCATTTTGCTAGGGAAATTTCGGATGCTGATATTGGTAACACTGTTTTGAGATTGTTTGGTTGTATTCGTGCCACATGGTTGATATTTTTATGAAATTTTCCACTGTATATTTTAATAGTTTGTTTATTCTAAAGGTAAGTTCATATACGTATATTTCTATGAAGGTTAACTTTATCATTTATTTATATCTTACATATCTTTAGTCACCAATGTTATATTTTTAAGTTGAATTTAATATAAACTTTCTCCAACATAACCTTAAAAAATACTTTTATTGTTGTCCCACTACATAGATTCTATTTCCATTGAGTTTTTTAAATTTAAGCTTAAATTAACGGCTGTTTAATGTTTGGGGTAACAAAGGCCACCAAGAACTATTGGCTTTTGTTACCCCGTACTCGTTTGTCATGTCGTACTATATGTAATTCTAAATATTTAACAAGTCTTTTTTCTCTTTTTCACTAGAAAAGATGCCCCGAAAGTACCAAAGGCCTGTTGGAGCTCGAAAATATCAAGATTACACAGGAGATCACTTAAAAAAGCAGTTGAAGAGGTGAAAAAAGGCTTATCGTTACGAAAATTGTTCATGGGCAACACGGTCCTCGATCATGGAAATGGGGACCGAAAGGTTCATTTATATTGACTGTGCAATTAACGTTATTTATAGTCAGTGCTAACGGAGATACAAAACGTTTGTAATATCTGATCTATTCAGGAAACAACCAGACATGTTATGGAGTGATATTTAAAATGTTTTATTTAGAAAAGGGAGATGACACAGACCATAAAGTCAATTCACGTTTACTTCGAACTTTTCGCGCTGTGTTGTATAAATTAAACACTAGAATATTTAAATTTTTACTTTTAACACTACTACTACCATCAATAAAAGTCTTGAACACTATTGTTACGTTTATTTGAGCCATGTGTATGGCTTTTGTTAACCCATCAATAACCATCTTAAGCCAAACATTGGTTTCTTACCAATGGTCTAAGTTACCCCCTCTACTGGGGTAACTTAGGCCACCATGTTTAAAATTTTAACATACATGTTAACTTTCCTGTATGCAAACACAAAAAATAACTACATGCCCAAGTTGTAAGCTAATTAGTTAATCTCTAAAGTAAATAGTCTTGGGTTAGCGGATGTTTGAAATTGAAAAGTGGCTCAAGTAACCCCCGATGACAGTACCATTAAATAAAGTTCGCCGTAACGATAACGAGTATTTTTTTTTAATTATTTGTTTTTTTGCAATCANGAAAAGTGGCTCAAGTAACCCCCGATGACAGTACCATTAAATAAAGTTCGCCGTAACGATAACGAGTATTTTTTTTAATTATTTGTTTTTTTGCTGTAANTTGCAATCATTACTCTGTTTCATCTTGTTTTCAATTGAATAAAGGTATGAAATTTAATGTACAATTTTCGATATGTCCCGAAAAATTATGGCTATGATACATTTCAACAATACAATAACTGTTTCACTTCATAACGATGCAGACATACGTGTTCCATTGCTTATGAGTACTAATTTATCCCGCAGAAATGTTGCAACTTTTCCTTTATTCACACGGATATACGTAAATTATCCACACGGATTTATGAACTATTGTCGGACTGTTTTGTTACGAGACCCAAACAGATTTCTACACTCGTAAATTTAGCTGAGTTTCATTTGCATGTTAATGGATTTGGCACCTAAAATTTGTTTGCAGCAGTACCGAGGCAAGGTCTATTGTTGACAAATTTTTGCTGGGGTGAGGGTAAAGCTCATGCATTTAATCTAATAAAAGTAAGGAAAATGGAGAAAGAGCGTGTCGAGTATTTCTGTAAAATTATTTTAATACCATGCATTATATTTTTTTTCAGTTGTATCATAAACTCATTTTTATCAGCATTATAGGATATTTTGCCTCAGTTTTAATGCTAAGTATCAACCGCTGTTCTGTTAATATCGTTTAATTTTCAGCTATTCGGTATGTAGTAGTTATCGGTCTGTGAACTACGCTAATTAATTCGTTGGCGTGTTCCATTTCAGGCACGAATACAGAAATTTTACTTCTGCGATTGGAGTACAGTTATAGTTGTTTTTACGCGCCCTGGAATATTCTGAGTGAGTAATAAACCGAGATTAATTTTACCACATGCAATTCAGTTGAGAGGCAAGGGAGAACTCCATTAACGTGGCAGATCAAAGACTGAACATATAAGGGCCGAGCATGCGAAAAACTGAGAAACTTAGGTTAGGTGCAGAACGAATTTGCTAAATACACGGACCTATCGCAATGGCGCGGCGAAGTGGATAGGGCACTAGCCTCTAAGTCAAAGGAATACGAGTTCAAAACCAACAAAACAATTTTTTTTTTTTTTCAAATGTATTTTGGTACTCAGTGCAGACAACCACTTTGCCGTAGTGGGCTAGAAAGCAAGCTTTTAGTATGAGAGATCCTGGGTTAGAATCCCAGATAAGGCGTGTAGAGGTGTGTTATTTTCGCCGTTTTTAAGTGAATATTTTTGATTTTACTATCATCAAAAAGCGGCAGCAACAAGAAATGAAATACCGGTGGGATGGGGATAATTGGATGAGTAAAACAATATTGTGTGTGTTTGTACTGGCGATGCAAGAAATTATGTTATAAAGGAAGATCGGCTTATGCAATGACTACAATCACAACTGTGTTGCAATGTTCTGTGTCTGGAGTTTGATAGGCCTTGAGCCTACGTGGGAATAAAATGGAGTGTGTCAGAGGCTGCCGCTACAGTCATCGTCAGTAATAATGAAACAATATTAGAACCCTAGAAAATATTTAAGGGCAAAAATATGTAATCGGTTTCGGGATTATTGGTAATAATTTTCATTAAAATAAAACCATTCAACCACGAATTTCGTTACTAATATCGGTTTTTCCAAAGTGACGGATTCCACAAAATATGCGCGAAATATACGATTGCACCACCAATACCTCCTTCAGTGAAGTGTCAATGATATCTGCTCTTGCGTTTTGTGAAATTCGCCACACAAAACGTGCAGATAAAATAAATCCATTATTAAAATAATTTTTTTGTATTTTCACAGTAAGTAAATTAATGAAAATACTACGTTGTAGCGAGATCCTGCAAAAATTATTGAAAATAAGTTACCTGAAATTACTCGCAGAATTTTCTTTCGCTGGTTCTGTTCTCCCTCCTGGGTCCCAGGAAAATTCCTATAGCTGTTTTGTTGTTAAGTGACCACTTTAAAAAGTATTGAGAAAAAAAATCCCTATCGTAGCTTTGTATATTTTTTTTACCGACTCACTGGCCAGCATGCTCGCAATTAAGTTGGCAGCAATGAAGGAAAAGTATGTGTTTTAACATTGTATCTAAAGAGTAATGAGTAAATTAGTAGAATCGAACTAATTTACCTTATTTCTGTTTTATGCACGTGTTAGCAAAAATTACGATATATTTAATATATTTACGTCCCCAGCAATTTTGAATCGCAGTAGCCTCACTCATGAAGTTCAGTTACAACATATATTCTACATAGTCTTTGCAGTATTCAAAACAACCGTCTTTCAAACTGAACAGAGAAAAAAAACTGTACCACTGATTGTGAAAATATATAAATAGGATATGAAAAGGTTTAGTTCGAGTTAAGAAAAACTATGATGCATTCCACTGAAATTGAGAACTGCATCACAAACAGTTATTCCTCATTATAAATAAAATATTAAGGTGGCTGATTGAACAAATGAACAAAAACATGTAACAAACACCAGAAAATGACTAAAATATAATTTATTAGAAATTATAACCTCAGAAATTTCAAATTACTTGTTTTAATGCTGAATAAGAAAATGATTGCCACTTACCATTGGTATTGAAATAGTAAGTGTCATTGGTTTTTAGCCTTCTTGGAAATAAAGAAAAAAGAAATCATATGAGGCTAACAACTTTCGTCACGAAGCAACCTTACAGTAAAACACATTTTCTGTATTAAGTTATATATTTCTGAATGTGCAAATGTTTTAAATGTGTGAGCATGGTCTCAATCCAAAGACGATGTATCATTTCGCGAGTGTTACGTTCAAGGCAGTGCGACACGCGGTAGTTGTCTACGCATGATTATGATCACTTATCCCAAAAGTACGTGGAAATTTTGCATTCGCTACACTGCAGGTAATAGAAAAGTTTGAATCATAAAAATACGCATTTATAGAGTAAAATAATCACCGATGACTCTACTTACAAAATAATATATCACTTATACCACTACAGTGCTATTTTACAAAACGCTTCTATACCAGAAACAAATAGCCGATATCTTGTGTGTATGTGTGAGAAAACCCACCATGTTTGTCTTACTAACTTATGAACAGAAAGACATCTAACAGTTGTAGTTGTTACGATACTAATATTATGCACTTGAATTTCCTTTCTCTAGTTGATTTTTTTTTCGGAGCGATGTCCACACTATAACTACGAAATCGTATCCTTAGCATGAAAACTGCATAAAAAGATATATATATGTCAATGGATAATAATTATTACCTTATATAAACCAAAACTTGCATAAGATTAATTGTAGTAATACTATTACCGTTCGACTATTTTTCGCACTCTTGTATGAATGTTTTGTATAGAACTGTCGAGTTTTTACAATTTTGCCAATACGGTATATAACATTAAAAATAATGCTGTTAAATGCTTGCTGCTCTCCATAGCTTCCCTTGCCCCGTCCCGCTCGAGTGAACGAAACAGCGTGCCAAGGGTAAAGTGATAACGTGAGAAGTGCGCGGCGACTTACAAAGGCGAGCCACCGCGTGTGCCAGATTAGCCTATCGGGACTTGTGTGCTCCTGACCTTCAGCGGATTGACTTTATTGGGTTTTATTTGAAAGAACGTTCTGGTTCTAGCCTCTTTCAGCGAGACTCGGGGTGCGGGGAACCTTATACATCGGACCAGCGAGACAACTTGAGCCTTAACGGGCATTAAGCGCCTGGTGTACTAAAACAGCGAAGCGACGAGCCAGCAGAGCATCGAGTGGCGGCGAGAGTAACCAGTGGGAGTGAAGTCTGCGGACTGCGAGCATCGGTGCAGTGAAGAGTGAGACTGACGAGCGGCACTACTGAACTGGATGCGTGAGCGACAGGCACCTGGAATGATAGAAATGGACAGATTGAATATGTGTAAATAAAGAGTGTGAGTTAAGTGACTGTAGCCAATATAGAGACATTGGTAAGGAATTTAATTAGAATAGAGAATTGAATATTGCGCTCACTGAGAATAACAAGAGAAATAGTGCTGTACATAAAAGTCGTGTGAATGAATTAAAAATCATGTTTAGTTATTTTATTTTTATGAAGACCTCCATCCCTTACGAACTCTGATAAACCCCTCTGGCGTTCTTGAAACAATACTAAGTTGCTAAGTTGTTTAGTTCCGAGCACGGCTCTTACTCAATTCCAAGGTTTGCGACTCATAAATCTCAGTACATGACACGAAACTGATCACCCCTGTTCACAGCTACCTGATCATTCTCAGAGTTCCTGACCATCAGTTATATTTTTCCCTACCAACCAGATCCATTGTCCAGCAAAGATCGTACCTGTTCACTGTTATCACGCTCAAATTACGACCACTATTCTAAAAATCGGTCATAATCCAGTATATTACGATTTTTACGGGTCGATGTTCATCACCTGATTCTTGTCATTTTTAATGACCAGTAAGCCCAAAGAAGTTGTCACTTTTCCAATACGTAAAGACAACGCCACTGCTATACCCAGCACCATAATATCATAACCTTGGGAGACGGTTGTTGTCAGTAGAACCATCCCACCATATAAACTCATCAATGTAAGCTGTCGTCTTGCTCAAAGGAGAATCAGGATAAATCCGAAGACACCATTCATCACGATTTTACTAATATCGACGTCACTACCGATATTATATTGTATCGTGACAGCTCTTCAATAGGGCGTAGATTATAAGTAGTAAAACGTAATGAAATATGTTCGCTTAAATTTCTGTCTGTTTAATCTAGGTATCAGTAATTCTGACATTAATTCGAGCGCCTGATTATACCTTCCATTGTAAATATCAATTAGTAATTTCTTTTTACGTAGGGTAGCGTCACACAGAAAATTAACTGATCAATATTAAAATTGTGTGATTCGCTGATTGTATACTTGAGAGATTCCGACTATTAAATCGCGGCAGTAGCTAGGCTTCTGGGGACTTCAGTAAAGTTGACAAAGAAAGAAAAATTAATACTTACAGTCCACCAGCTCACATAATTCAAAATTATTGAGGTTTATGGGATTCTTCTGTAATAAAACTTGAGATTTCTAGTATAAACGTTTTATTCACAACACTATAATAATGATACAGTAAGAAAGACACAGTTGTACTAAAAAGGCGCCGTTTTACAGTGGCGTCGCCTAGTGACAGTTATACCAACCAAACAAGTGACAATTATGCCAACGAAACAATTTGTTTTCAAACAATACAAAATGTTAAACTTTTATATTTAATACTCCCACTAAAATTTTAACATTACTAGTTCAGAAAAAAATTACTTGCAATACAAAAAGTGATTTCTCAGATATGCAAAAGATTGAGTGGGCAAGGCCTTAGTTAACATGTCTGTTAATTGATTTTTACTTGATACATACTCGATTTTTATTAAGCCCAGCTCCACCTTTTCCCTTACAAAATTATATTTGACATCTATATGCTTTGTTCTCTTATGATAAGCAGGGTTGTTAATTAGTTTAATAGCACTCTGATTATCAACACATAGTGTAATACATTTATAATTCTCACCTAACTCTGACAATAATTATTTCAACCACATCATTTATTTTACCGCTTCACAGGCATCTACAAATTCTGCTTCAGTAGTTGAGAGGGCAATGGTCTTTTGTTTTTGACTGCACCAAGTGATTGGTCCTCCATTAATTTGAAAAATGTAATCTGTAGTAGACCTACGGGTATCAAAATCCCCTTCAAAGTCTGAATTTGAATATCCTATGAGATCACTGCTTTCTCCATATATAATACAATAATCTTTAGTATCAATTATGTATCTTATTACACGTTTAACAACATTTATATGCTGCTGACTAGGGTTAGTGACATATCTGCTCAAAACATTCACAGCAAATGATATATCAGGGCTTGAAACGGAACACAAAAATAACAATGACCCCATAGCTTCTCTGTATGGAAAATTTTGAACTTTTTTATCTACATTCTTTGTGATAATAGCATTTATGTCTGCTGGAGTACTTAGNCTCTGTATGGAAAATTTTGAACTTTTTTATCTACATTCTTTGTGATAATAGCATTTATGTCTGCTGGAGTACTTACAGGGTTTGCATTATACATAGAAAACTTTTTAATTACTTGCTTGATATAATTACTTTCACATATACAATTATTTAATCTCTCTATTTCGATGCCAACAAAATATGGTANATTACTTGCTTGATATAATTACTTTCACATATACAATTATTTAATCTCTCTATTTCGATGCCAACAAAATATGGTAAATTTAATTCTTTAATTTTGAATTCTTGTTTTAAATAATTAATTATATCTTTAATTACTTGTTTACTCTCAGATACTACTAGCGCATCATCAACATAACTTATTAAGAACACTGTTATACATTTAAAAAATCCTATACATAAACAGTTTTCAGCCTGAAATTGTATGATACCATATTTCTTTAAAAAATCACCAAACCTTTTGTTCCAACACCTAGATGCCTGTTTTAATCCATACAGTGACTTATTTAATTTCAAAATATAGTTACTATTTACCTGCACACCTTCTGGTTTATATATATATATATCCTATTCAAGATAACCATTAAGAAATGCTGTTTTTACATCAAATTGCTTTATTTATAAGTTATACTTTGCTGCAATAGAAAGACTAATTCTTATTGAATCATACCTGGTGGTTGGAGAGAATATCTTTTGATAGTCAACCCCTTTTACTTGACTAAAACCACGTGCACACAGACGAGCTTTATAACGTATGACCTGGCAATTCTCGTCNTGGAGAGAATATCTCTTGATAGTCAACCCCTTTTACTTGACTAAAACCACGTGCACACAGACGAGCTTTATAACGTGTGACCTGGCAATTCTCGCCNTACTTGACTAAAACCACGTGCACACAGACGAGCTTTATAACGTATGACCTGGCAATTCTCGTCCTTCTTAATAGCAAAAACCCACTTTGTATTAAGAGTTCTCTGACCTAAATTTTCAACTGTAGGCCAAGTTTCATTTTCTTCTAGCGCCATCAGCTCTTCTTGTATGGCCTTGGACCATTCCTCCTTGTGTGAACATCTCATTGCTTCTTCATATGTTTGTGGCAACGAGAACTCAACAAGATTTGCCTCAAAGTTTCTGTTTCTTCGCGGTCTTAAATTTTGAGAAGGTTCTATATCCTCTATTTCTTGAGATGGCTCATAGGGACGATCATCACTGTTACAACCGTGCATGTTGTCTTCGTTCACAGTGGATGGACTTTCTATCAATGTGAAATCTTCTTTTCTCACTTCGGATTTAAGGTTAGTTTCATCAAAAACATTTATTAGGGCTATATTCTTTCTAACCTCTGGAACTTGTTCTTAATCAAAAACGACATTTATCGATAATTTTACGTGTTTTGTATTTATATTATACATTCTGTAATTAGTATTATCATAACCAACCGGTATAATTTTCTCACTCTTCTTATATAATTTTGTTCTTAACTGGTCAGGAACATGAACATACCCAGCACTACCAAACACCTTCACATGACCCAACTGAGGTTTTATTTCATTCCAGAACTCATAAGGTGTCATGTTAGGGGTCTGGCTTGAGGAGGTTCTATTCAATATATAAACTGCACAGTTCACAGCCTCAGCCCACAAATTCAATGGAACGTCTTTTGTATACAGCATAGAGTGAGCACTCTCCACAATAGTGCGTAGTTCTCTCTCAGACCGTCCGGTTTGTTCAGGGGTGTATGGAGCTGTACACTCCTGAATTATGCCTTCTTTATCCATATAGTCCTTGAAAGCTTTGTTTATATATTCTCTTCCATTGTCTGTATGAAGGACCTTTACATTGTGGGTATATTTGTTTCTGACCATGGCATTATATTTCTTGAAAAATTCCAATACATCACTTTTGTGTCTCATAAAATATACATGCCTGTAACTTGTAGCAGCAACTTTGAACAATACAAAATATCTCAGACCTTGAACTGATGTGTGACTCATAGGCCCGCAGACATCGCTGTATACTAAGTCACCTGGCTGTAGTTCTCCTCGCACTGATTTGTGAAATGGAAAACGACACTGTTTTCCATATGCACATGCTTCGCAAACAAAATTACTTTGATTGTCATCAACTTTTAAACCTTCAACAACACTATTATCACTCATATTCTTTATTTGTTTAAGGTTGATATGCCCTAGTCTCTCGTGCCACTTTTTAATGTCACTTTGATTGCTTTGAACCACATTACAAGTGTCTGGAACCACTGTTTCAATTTTTAGTTCATATAAGTTGTTTTCTGTGATTATTGCACTCATTACCACTTTATCTTCTTTGTATATTAAAGCATTTGGGTATTTCTTGATAATAGTGTACCCTTTTCGACCGATTACTCCTTCAGAAAACAGGTTTCTTCTTAAACTAGGGACATACAAAACTCCTTGTTGTATGCTGTACTCCCACTGTTCATCAATCCATCTGCGAATCATAACTTTTCCAACACCGCGCACTTCTACAGACTGTTTGTTTCCTAATGACAATGACTTTCGGTTGCACTCCACAAGTTCTTCAAAATAATCTTTTCTGAATGTAATGTGCGCAGATGCACCGCTGTCCAAAATCCACGTATTCTCTTCAACTTCACTCAAGTTGGTTTCTGCATTAAACGTCAACATTGTCTCATCTTTTAATGGTTTCCTGGTTGAGTTCTTCGGAGCACGACATTCTTTAGCAAAAATGCCCACGCTTCCCGCAATTATAACATTCTAAACGATGTTTAGAAGTTTTGTTTTGATTTGAGCTACCACCACTTGCATTGTGTTTCTTTGTTTTGTATTTGCTACAAGTAGGGCAGTTTCTTGTTCTTCTTCACATGCAATAATGGCCTCTTCATTCAACAAACGTGCAGTTAAATTAATGAGGGTCTCCTGTTTAGGATCCAATGACATCCATGCTTGACGCAACGATCTGTACTTGCCAGGCAAAGTTCCTAGTATTTTTGTAATGATGGCCAATTCGCTGACACTTTCACCACTATATCTTAGCTGTTGAGCCAGGTTTTCTACCTTCGAGATGTGTTGTGCTACATTGTCACTTAAACACATTTCAAACTTGTAAAACCTTTCATGAATCAGCATTTTATTCAATTCACTCTTCTGTTCGTATACTGATTCTAGTTTGGACATTATCTCATGAGCAGTTTCACAGTTTTCTAGTGTAATTTTCTTGAGATCCATTGAAGAGGTTATAATGAACATTGCCATGCCATCATGTTTTAACCACGCACTTGGGTTAGTTTTCGGTTTAGGTATGGAAATATCAATCCCATTTGCTTTCAATGCGCATTTTATTTGGAATTTCCACTGTCGAAAATTATTTCCATCAAATTTTTCCACATTAAAAGATCGCGATGTTTGCATTTTTGAGGTTACCGGCGCGATATTTTTCTGACAATAAAAATAACGCTGTCTTTGCTGTTTTCTTCTGTTCTCTAAGTTCCAGAGCTTCCTGGGCCCATAATCTGTTGAGGGTTATGGGTTTCTTCTGTAATAAAACTTGATATTTCTAGTATAAACGTTTTATTCACGACACTATAACAATGATACAGCAAGAAAGACACAGTTGTAATAAAAAGGCGCCGCGCCGTTTTACAGTTGCGTCGCCTAGTGACAGTTATACCAACCAAACATGTGACAATTATCCCAACTAAACATTTTTTTTTTCAAACAATACAAAATGTTAAACTTTTATATTTTATAAAAATAAATTTGCCTAATCAAACGACAGTCTCGATATTTTACAACAAGTTTCAATCATAAGTGAAAAACAAGCTGTTTCTTGTTTATTTAATTTTATTACAAGCATGAAAACAAATGACAGACCAAACTAAGGAGCCCGAGATTGTTTTTTTTTAAACTGGCGTTTACATAAATAAGTAGGCTGTACTTGACACTAGATACAAGTAAATGTTATTTACCAATATTGCATATCTAGCTCGGAAGTTTCTTACGACTGAGGCGATGAGTGACGTCACAATATCTCACCTCTGGTAGCCCAACAAAAAGAGCATCTGATCTCCGAAAAGTGTAGACCTAGCAAGTATTCCACAATAACCCCTCTCTCCACTCACCACAGCCCTGATTACAACATTCTATCAGTTACCTGCAACCAGTTTCAGTTCATTTGAACCTTACCAACCAAACCCAGACCATACTACAATTAAAACTTGGCTTTTCACCCATAAAACCTCTCCCGTCCACCTTAATCAGTAGTCGGCGCGGAGAATTTGAGCCTGGTTTTATCACCCACCTACGTTAAAACCACGATGCAACAACTTTCACACAAGAAATCTCGCCAGTTACGAATCCAGACCACCACAAATCCTTGCCATCACCACCTCTGTACAAATTCCGCTGACCAACTGAATCATGCCTGAGAACCACGAGAGAGGTCGAAATTAGCAGGCAAAGGACCCACGAAAAAATAGTTATTTATGAATGCTTACGACGTGCAAATTGATAGATATTAAATTTTTAATAACAATTACAATGCAAGATATTGGGGCTTGGTGGCTACCATACATAATTTTATAAAGGACGATATGCAGTAGGTTTCCTTTTGGTGCCCAAACCACAAGTTAACGAGTTTGAATCCAGATGGAATCTCTCTTCTTTTCTCCTAGAAAATTTTTTATGAAACATGGACATATACCATACAAACGCTTTACACGCAAGTAATTATAAATCTATGTTTACGCAGGAAGCAGCACTTGTGAGTGAGTGAGAGAAGCAATTTGAGCGACTCTCAACTTTGGGGTCTTGAGAGCCGATGATGGTTTAGTGAGGGGAGTATGGAGCAGTGCCGGAAAGAAATGGCGAGGGAAACGGGAGATCCCCGATCGTCTGGCACGATGCCCACGTGCGAAAATCCGGATGCGACCCCGCTGGGAATCGAAACCGTTTGGTCTAGGTTTGAGGCGAGTAGCTAACCACTACACCACCGCGGCCCCAGCGGCATTTGTGTATTTTCTTTCCCCTGATGCTCCGATGAGGCACTCCAAATTGCATCTCCGCTACCGAACACCCTGAGGTGCTTACCTTAAGGGTTTTCGTATCCCGAATGGAATTGCGTCATTTTTACGTGCAAATTTACGTTAGTATTGTTTTCACGTCCCCCATATCAGACTTCCATCGTAAAAACCTTTACAACTCTATTTTTGTTTCAAACGAGATAAAATAAGATGTAAAAGACTCAATAGTCCCTCTTGGAAGTAAGAAACCATTCTGCTGGACAGGAAACTAACCAACAAAATGACTGGCTGAACTGATGCCTGAACTGATGCCTGAACTGATGCCTGAACTGATGCCTGAACCGATGCCTATACAGCGTTCGTCACAAAAGACGCACGTTTACGTAAAACAACATTTAAAGTAGTAAAAAATATTACACTCTTCAAGGTCACATCTGGCGATAAGGAAGCACTAGGAAGGCAATGGAAAATAGCACAAATAAGCTACGCACATTTTCCGTTTACTCAAATTTTCGTGTGGTGACTATAGAGTTTTAATACAGAAATCCGTTCGTAAATTACACAGCGTGGTAGCTATAGTTTACAAGCGCCGTTTTAGAGTAGACTAAATATCGTAAATATAGGGCTGCTTACATCTTTGTATTTATTATATGTGGTATTGTCATGCCACCGAATGGCGCGCAGAGATGCAGGAACAAAATTATTATTCACACTCTTAAATCTAAATAGCTAAAACTGCCCTGAATCAGCTAGTTTGACTGCAGATGTGTTGAAAATGCTACGCACGAGCCGGAAAAATTCTACTGATAATTTTAATTGCCGCCATTCACCGATTAAACAGCGATTTATGCTTATTCCTAGTGAATTGCACTAGCGTGGAGTAAAACGTCAGTGCGTTCCACTGATTTGCCAATATATGATAGCTCAGATACTAAAGATTCAGTTAAATAATTTTAGTGAGTGAAATCACCGATTCAGATTTTGAGTGCAAAAAACTGTTCCACGTGCGTAGAAGATGTACAGCTAGGAAAAAGTTTGAAAAAAAAAAAAAAAAANTTCTTCATATGTTTGTGGCAACGAGAACTCAATAAGATTTGCCTCAAAGTTTCTGTTTCTTCGCGGTCTTAAATTTTGAGAAGGTTCTATATCCTCTATTTATTGAGATGGCTCATAGGGACGATCATCACTGTTACAACCGTGCATGTTGTCTTCATTCACAGTGGATGGACTTTCTATCAATGTGAAATCTTCTTTTCTCACTTCGGATTTAAGGTTAGTTTCATCAAAAACATTTATTAGGGCTATATTCTTTCTAACCTCTGGAACTTGTTCTTAATCAAAAATGACTTTTCTCGATACTTTTACTTGATTTGTATTTATGTTATACATTCTGTAATTAGTATTATCATAACCAACCGGTATAATTTTCTCACTCTTCTTATATAATTCTGTTCTTAACTGGTCAGGAACATGAACATACCCAGCACTACCAAACACCTTCACATGACCCAACTGAGGTTTTATTCCATTCCAGAACTCATAAGGTGTCATGTTAGGGGTCTGGCTTGAGGAGGTTCTATTCAATATATAAACTGTACAGTTCACAGCCTCAGCCCACAAATTCAATGGAACATCTCTTGTATACAGCATAGAGCGAGCACTCTCCACAATAGTGCGTAGTTCTCTCTCAGACCGTCCGGTTTGTTCAGCGGTGTATGGAGCTGTATGCTCTAGAATTATGCCTTCTTTATCCATATAGTCCTTGAAAGCTTTGTTAATATATATTCTCTTCCATTGTCTGTACAAAGGACCTTTACATTGTGGGTAGATTTGTTTCTGACCATGGCATTATATTTCTTGAAAAATTCCAATACATCACTTTTGTGTCCCATAAAATATACATGCCTGTAACTTGTAGCAGCAACTTTGAACAATACAAAATATCTCAGACCTTTAACTGACGTGTGACTCATAGGCCCGCAGACATCGCTGTATAGTAAGTCACCTGGCTGTAGTTCTCCTCGCAATGATTTGTGAAATGGAAAACCACACTGTTTTCCATATGCACATGCTTCGCAAACAAAATTACGTTGATTGTCATCAACTTTTAAACCTTCAACAACACTATTATAACTCATATTCTTTATTTGTTTAAGGTTGATATGCCCTAGTCTCTGGTGTCACTTTTTAATGTCACTTTGATTGCTTTGAACCACATTACAAGTGTCTGGAACCACAGTTTAAATTTTTAGTTTATATAAGTGGTTTTCTGTGATTATTGCACTCATTACCACTTTATCTTCTATGTATATTAAAGAATTAGGGTATTTATTGATAATAGTGTACCCTTTTCGACAGATTACTCCTTCAGAAAACAGGTTTCTTCTTAAACTAGTGACATACAAAACTCCTTGTTGTATGCTGTACTCCCACTGTTCATCAATCCATCTGCGAATCATAACTTTTCCAACACCGCACACTTCTACAGACTGTTTGTTTCCTAATGACAATGACTTTTGGTTGCACTCCACAAGTTCTTCAAAATAATATTTTCTGAATGTAATGTGCGCAGATGCACCGCTGTCCAAAATCCAGGTATTCTCTTCAACTTCACTCAAGTTGGTTTCTGCATTAAATTCCAACATTATCTCATATTTTAATGGTTTCCTGGTTGAGTTCTTCGGAGCACGACATTCTTTAGCAAAAATGCCCACGCTTCCCACAATTATAACATTCAAAACGATGTTTAGAAGTTTTGTTTTGATTTGAGCTACCACCACTTGCATTGTGTTTCTNAGAAGTTTTGTTTTGATTTGAGCTACTACCACTCGCATTATGTTTCTTTGTTTTGTATTTGCTACAAGAAGGGCAGTTTCTTGTTCTTCCTCACATGCAATACTGGCCTCTTCATCCAACAAACGTGCAGTTAAATTAATGATTGTCTGCTGTTTAGGATCCAATGACATCCATGCTTGACGCAACGATCTGTACTTGCCAGGCAAAGTTCCTAGTATTTTTGTAATGATGGCCAATTCACTGACACTTTCACCACTATCTCTTAGCTTGACGCCCAAAGCGTCCCTATATTTTATTCGTCCGTACCACGCTCTAACGAAGCTCGCAGGCGAACGACACCAATCAGGATTTAGGGCCTGGCAGCCGGGACGAAAGGAACGGCGCCAGATCGGCCCTACAAGACGACCATTTGCATGGGAAAGCGGACATGCGGGAGAATAGCGTCACGGTGTGGAATCAGGTGACAGCGGGAAGAACACGAAGGCAGCGGCCAGGGGTAGATCCCGAAGTATTCCCACAACGCCGAACAAACAACAAACCTCCAGCTAGAATAGAAGGGCAGACGCCAGACTCCGCGAGCAGGCAGGAACGGCGAGACGTATTTATGACCTCGCCAGGCTGTGCTTTGTCCCAGGCTTTCGACCACAATAAAAACCGAGAGAGCGTTTGGGCCCCTTTCAATTATTTCCGCACGGACAAAACGGAGTGCTGAAACTGGTAAACCAGAACAAAACAGCAGACGCTGGACCCAAGTATGGAGCTGGAGTACACGCCCGCGGTTGATTACCCAGGGGGGCGGTC
>NQII01001621.1:52857-88279 GCA_002778355.1 Clitarchus hookeri
TGAGGGTCTGCTGTTTAGGATCCAATGACATCCATGCTTGACGCAACGATCTGTACTTGCCAGGCAAAGTTCCTAGTATTTTTGTAATGATGGCCAATTCGCTGACACTTTCACCACTATCTCTTAGCTGTTGAGCCAGGTTTTCTACCTTCGAGATGTGTTGTGCTACACTGTCACTTAAACACATTTTATACTGGTAAAACATTTCATGAATCAGCATTGTATTCAATTCACTCTTCTGTTCGTATACTGATTCTAGTTTGGGCATTATTTCATGAGCAGTTTCACAGTTTTCTACCTGTGTAATTTGCTTGAGATACATTGAAGAGGTTATAATGAACATTGCCATGCCATCATGTTTTAACCACTCACTTGGGTTAGTTTCCGGTTTAGGTATGGAAATATCGATCCCATTTGGTTTCAATGCGCATTTTATTTGGAATTTCCATTGTCGAAAATTATTTCCATTAAATTTTTCTACATTCAAAGATCGTGATGTTTGCATTTTTGGGGTTACCGGCGCGCTATTTTTCTGACAATAAAATTAACGTTGTATTTGCTGGTTTCTCCTGTTTTCTAAGTTCCAGAGCTTCCTGGGCCCATAACCTGTTGAGGTTTATGAGTTTCCTCAGTAATAAAACTTGAGATTTCTAGTATAAACTTTTTATTCACGACACTATAACAATGATTCAGCAAGAAGACACAGTTGTAATAAAAAGGCGCCGCGCCGTTTTACAGTGGCGTCGCCTAGTGACAGTTATACCAACCAAACATGTGACAATTATCCCAACTAAACATTTTTTTTTTCAAACAATACAAAATGTTAAACTTTTATATCTAATAAAAATAAATTTGCGTAATCAAACAACAGTCTCGATATTTTAAAACAAGTTTCAATCATAAGTGAAAAACAAGCTGTTTATTGTTTATTACATTTTATTACAAGCATGGAAAAAAAAATGAAAGACTGAACTAAGGAGCGCGAGGTTGTTTTTTTTTTAACTGGCGTTTACATAAATAAGTAGACTGTACTTGACACTAGATACAAGTAAATGTTATTTACCAATATTGCATATCTAGCTCGGAAGTTTCTTACGACTGAGGCGATGAGTGACGTCACAATATCTCACCTCTGGTAGCCCAATAAAAAGAGCATCTGATCTCCGAAAAGTGTAGGCCTAGCAAGTATTCAACAATAACCCCTCTCTCCACTCACCACAGCCCTAATTACATACAACATTCTATCAGTTATCTGCAACCAGTTTCAGTTCATTTGCACCTTACCAACCAAACCCAGACCTCACTACAATTACAACTTGGCTTTTCACCCGTAAAACCTCTCCCGTCCACCTTAATCAGTAGTCGGCGCGGATAAATTGAGCCTGGTTTTATCACCCACCTACGTTAAAACCACGATGCAACAACTATCACACAATAAATCTCGCCAGTTACGAATCAATACCGCCACAAATTCTTGCCATCACCACCTCTGTACAAATTCCGCTGACCAACTGAGTCATGCCTGTAAACCACGAGAGAGGTCGAAATTAGCAGGCAACGACCCACGAAAAAATATTTATTTACGAATGCTTACGAGGTGTAAATTTATAAAATTATTAATAACAATTACAATGCAAGATATTGGGGCGTGGTGGCTACCATATATAATTTTATAAAGAACGATATGCAGTAGGTTTCGTTTTGGTGCCCAATCCACAAGTTAACGAGTTTGAATCCAGATGGAATCTCTTTTCTTTTCTCCTAGAAAAATTAAAAATAGTGTCATTTTTATGAAACATGGACATATACCATACAAACGCTTTACACACAAGTAATTATAAATCTATGTTTACGCAGGAAGCAGCATTTGTGAGTGAGTAAGTGAAGTAATTTGGGCAACTCTTAACTTTGGGGTCTTGAGAGCCGATGATGGTGTAGTGAGGGGAGGATGGAGCAGTGCCGGAAAGAAATGGCGAGGGAAACGGGAGATCCCTGATCGTCTGGTACGATGCCCACAAGCGAAAATCCGGATGCGACCCCGCCGGGAATCGAAACTGATTTGCCTTCGTAGGAGGCGAGTAGTCTAACCACTTCGCCACTGTGGCCCCGCTATTGNCGCGGCCCCGGGCAGCATTTGTGTCTTTTCTTTCCCCTGATGCTCCGATGAGGCACCCCAAAATGCATCTCCGCTACCGAACTCCCTGAGGTGTTTACCTTCAGTGTTTTTGTATCCCGAACGGAATTGTGTCATTTTAAGGTGTAAATTTACGTTAGTATTGTTTTCACGTCACCCATATCAGACTTACATCGTAAAAACCTTTAAAACTCTATCTTTTTCAAACGAGATAAAATAAGATATAAAAGACGAAAAAGTCACTCTTGGAAGTAAGAAACCATTCTGCTGGACTGGAAATTAACCAACGAAGTGACTGGCTGAACCGATGCCTATACAGCGTTCGTCACAAAAGACGTACGTTTGCGCGAAACAACATTTAAAGGGTCTTACCTAGTAAACAATATTAAAATCTTCAAGGTCACATCCGGCGATAAGGAAGCACTACGAAGGCGATGGAAAAATAGAATAAATAAGCTACGTACATTTTCCGTTTGCTCAAATTTTCGAGCGGTGACTATAAAGTTTTAATACAGAAATCCGTTCATAAATGACACAGCGTTGTAGCTATAGTTTAAAGCACTGTTTTAGAGTAGATTAAAAATCGTAAATAGAGGGCTGCTTAGGGCTAGTCTTTTGCCTGTTCTAACGCTCTTTAACCACCCGATAAATGTTTCGAAAACAAAATTTATCAATTAATAACAACATATTAACTTTCATTTCTGTTCTAAAAAAAAAAAACATTTTAATATTCGATATGTATTTAAGAATTAAAATAGTCACAACTACTTACAATGCAATGCATATAACTACGAAGGCCACTTAAGTCATAATCAACTTGGAAAAGTAATTTATATGTTACCGCCGGTGTTCGAGTTGACACAACAACAACGTCTGCCGTGAAGAGACAGAAACAGATACAATAATAGGTTCGCCAACATCAAAGGAGCTGCCACGCCATTTCTTCTCTTTGTATCTACCGTGTGGTGTTGNTTTCTTCTCTTTGTATCTACCGTGTGGTGTTGTCATGCCACCGAATGGTGCGCAGAGATACAGGAACAAAATTATTATTCACACTGTAAAATATAAATAGCTAAAACTGCCCCGAATCAGCTAATTTGACTGCAGATGTGTTTGAAATGCTCCACACGAGTCAGAAAAATTCTACTGATAATTTTAATTGCCGTCATTCACTGATTAAACAGCGATTTCTGCTTATTCCTTGTCAATTGCACTGGCGTGGAGTAAAACGTCAGTGCGTTCCACTGATTTGCCAATAGATTATAGCTTAGTAACTAAATATTCAGTTAAATGATTTTAGTGAGTGAAATCACCGATTCAGATTTTGAGTGCAAAAACTGTTCCACGTGCGTAGAAGATGTACAGCTAGGAAAAAGTTTGAAAAAAAAAAAAAAAAAAAAACATTCCACATCCAACGATAAATTTCAGTTTTCTATATCAGTTTCTAATGCGTGTTTTTGAATGTGAAAATTGAGGAAACGGGCGTTTTAACAATCGTTTTTAGGTAATAAATCACCTGTGCAGGATGTTTAAAGCGTAGACTAAAGATGAGGTAGACCGATCTCGTTTGCTGCGCACAACCAGTCTCCGTGTCCCAACACTGAACTGCTTTTCTTCCAACACGTCTAGCAAGGACGGCGTGGATTGGATTTGATGTTAGAACACTGACCAGTAAACAAGTGCTTTCAGGTGTATGTATTCTTCCTCCAAATTTTTTTTTTGCAGCTTGTTTAAATTCGAATTGATGAAAGCATCTAAATAATGTAAGAGTGCTTGTCGTTTAAAAATTAAGACGCAAACAAACACGTTCATCAGTGTTGACCGTGTGACTTTGAAAGTTGTGTTACTTTGGGGTAGGTCAATGCTGGTTACATGCGCAGAAGACGACTGATCGGTCTATCTCTTCTTTAGTCAATGGGTTAGGCTGCCAAGGGCAGCGCTGTACACTTTTATATTTATTATTACACAATAAAAATATAGGATCGTGGCAGAGAATTTCAAGAGGTGAATTGCCGATGGAAAGACTGCACGCCATTTCAGAGCATTGCGCATAGAGGCAATGGCGCACTTGATGCGCGAGGCAGAGTCGCCCTTATCGCTCCCGCGCTTATCTGCCTCAGATGCGGAAAATAGCTCCAGGTTGGGCGGGCCTCTTAAGCGGACGACGTAGCATAAAACGATTATCTAGTTCTCTGAATTTTTACAATTGTTGACGAGGCCACGGTGGCTGAGCGGTTAGCCTGCTCGCCTCCCACAAATATGCTGGTCGGCGGGTTTTCTTGGGGATCTCACGTTTCCCACTCCCTTGAATTCCGGCGTTGCTCCATTCTCACCTCATTCCACCCTCATCGACTCTCAAGACCTTGTTGTTAAGAGCCTCCNTTGAATTCCGGCGTTGCTCCATTCTCACCTCATTCCACCCTCATCGACTCTCAAGACCTTGTTGTTAAGAGCCTCCCAAATCTCTCCACACTACAATGGGTGACATTTGCCGTATGCTTTTGAGGATATTAAACGCGTACGTAAAATTAACCTAAGGTTTACTGAGGGAAATAATTGTTGAAAAAATAAAATGCTTGTTGGCATACGGACAAAAATAGTATGTAGGCCTAGATTTTATTTTGAGGTGAAAGTGTGCCTCGCTTAAAATTCATATTTCTATAGATGAGCAATATAAATTTCGATGTATAATTTTTTTTAGCCAACAAAATGATTTGTAAGAAAAAATGCATATTTTTTTGGGTGTATACAAACAATATTATTGTTCGCTCAACCAAGTGTTTTTCTAAGCTTCCTGAAACTTGTAAAATGTCAAGCAAGGAGAAACTATAGCACATATTTTAGTTTATGTAGAGACTCTCCTCCGCGCAACGCAAACACACCTCGGTTTCTGTACCAGACTGTACCCAGAGAGTTCGACGAGGNTTGAATTCCGGCGTTGCTCCATTCTCACCTCATTCCACCCTCATCGACTCTCAAGACCTTGTTGTTAAGAGCCTCTCAAATCTCTCCACACTACAATGGGTGACATTTGTCGTAGGCTTTTGCGGATATTAAACGCGTACGTAAAATTAACTTAAGGTTTACTGAGGGAAAGAATTGTTGAGAAAATAAAATGCTTGTTGGCATACGGACAAAAATAGTATGTAGGCCTAGATTTTATTTTGAGGTGAAAGTGTGCCTCGCTTAAAATTCATATTTCAATAGATGAGCAATATAAATTTCGATGTATAATTTTTTTTAGCCAACAAAATGATTTGTAAGAAAAAATGCATATTTGTTTGGCCGTATACAAACAATATTATTGTTCGTTCAACCAAGTGTTTTTCTAAGCTTCCTGAAACTTCTAAAACGTCAAGCAAGGAGAACCTATAGCACATATTTTAGTTGGTGTAGAGACTCTCCTCCGCGCAACGCAAACACACCTCGGTTTCTGTACCAGACTGTACCCAGAGAGTTCGACGAGGTAACAGATTGCGCCGTGAACTGCTACCCTTGATACTTGGAGATGTATTACGAAGTGAACTTCGAGAACGGCGCGACTACAGCGTTTTCGGAACTTACCTTATGTTACCGCTCGCAAGCAAGTATAGTCTGTTTGTGGTATCTTTACACTTTTTTAATAAAACCTTTGAAAAATCACTCCATATTTGACGTGTTTGGTTGTTTTCTATGTCACGCACAGTAAGAGCTTTATACGTCTGTTAACATAAAGGTATATAATTTTTTGTTAAATGGAACTTTTATTTTTAATTATGTGTGTATTATAAAGTTTCATTTATAATTCATATTAATAAAAACAGATGGGAAATATGTTTGTAGGTGTTATGTACGCCATGAGTTCCTTCTCAATTTGCTAACATTTATAGACGAGCCGACAGCCTACAGTATTTAAACTATTGTTCAAAACCGATTTTACTGTAATATTTAATCTAGGGTTCAGGNGACGAGCCGACAGCCTACAGTATTTAAACTATTGTTCAAAACCGATTTTACTGTAATATTTAATCTAGGGTTCAGATATAGAGGTATTAATTTAAAGCGAACATTTTGAAATGCGATCTTAGAAAAATGTAAAGCAAAAAATTTCTTGCAAGGCATTCTTTCACGGAACATTTCAACAAATAAGGCCTTGATGTAGTNGAAAAATGTAAAGCAAAAAATTTCTTGCAAGGCATTCTTTCACGGAACATTTCAACAAATAAGGCCTTGATGTAGTTATATGCAGTCGAAATAAACATAAGCTAACATTTTAGGAAAGTTCATAAATATTTTTGGTTCACCATTTTTTGTATAGTGTTTACTGTTCTGTCTGCTATTACATATATGCATTATTTTAGCTGTCTGGACGTATGAAGTTTTTTCATTAATGAAGGTTTTTTTTATATATATACGTGAACAGCAGTGTTGGATGGAGAAAGAATTTTTCAACCGTAGCCAATAAATTGCCTTTTTTCGACATTCACGGTAAATTATTTTTTCAATTCATTATAAATTGTGCTACTAATACCACTATATATTGCAGATGGCTGCTAGGTTATTTATACTTTAAACATTATGGTCACCAACCAAATTATACATTATTTGTAGACTACTCTGAGAGAAGTATGTAGTTGCTGGTACCAAATAAATTTACTGGAANCAACCAAATTATACATTATTTGTAGACTACTCTGAGAGAAGTATGTAGTTGCTGGTACCAAATAAATTTACTGGATGAGTATTTGTTGCCGCTTAGTAATATTTTGCTTACCCAAATAATCTGCTCTTGTTTCAAACATCTGCATTAATCCTGTTGAACCAGATAANAATAAGGCCTTGATGTAGTTATATGCAGTCGAAATAAACATAAGCTAACATTTTAGGAAAGTTCATAAATATTTTTGGTACACCATTTTTTGTATAGTGTTTACTGTTCTGTCTGCTATTACATATATGCATTATTTTAGCTGTCTGGACGTATGAAGTTTTTTCATTAATGAAGGTTTTTTTTATATATATACGTGAACAGCAGTGTTGGATGGAGAAAGAATTTTTCAACCGTAGCCAATAAATTGCCTTTTTTCGACATTCACGGTAAATTATTTTTTCAATTCATTATAAATTGTGCTACTAATACCACTATATATTGCAGATGGCTGCTAGGTTATTTATACTTTAAACATTATGGTCACCAACCAAATTATACATTATTTGTAGACTACTCTGAGAGAAGTATGTAGTTGCTGGTACCAAATAAATTTACTGGAAGAGTATTTGTTGCCGCTTAGTAATATTTTGCTTACCCAAATAATCTGCTCTTGTTTCAAACATCTGCATTAATCCTGTTGAACCAGATGAAACATTTATAAAGAATTTGTTGAGCCGAACACCTATTTCGTTTTCCCAACGTCATTTTTACATGTACGTTCAACTAATCAGTTTGATTGCAGGTGACTTTATAAATATTATAGAACGAAATAAATATCCAATTTGGAGTAAATAAACACGTGGTGAGCTGAAACAAGCGCATAGACTATTAGGCCTGGAATACCGCACTTTTTGCGTCAAAATCAGCACGGTGCACTGCCGGTGTACATTTGTTCGACTGTAGAATTATCGGGTCATTTCGTNTGCCGGTGTACATTTGTTCGACTGTACAATTATCGGGTCATTTCGTTTGGCTCGAATATGTAGATGCACAGTTTGTTTATATTTCCCGTGACAATTAGAATAATATCAGTGTTTGCTATTTTATCTGGTAAACACCNGTTTGGCTCGAATATGTAGATGCACAGTTTGTTTATATTTCCCGTGACAATTAGAATAATATCAGTGTTTGCTATTGTATCTGGTAAAGCATAGTACTGCTACAAATAATCGCAATAAAACGTTTTCAACAGAAAACAATAAGTCGACATTGAAAATTTAAACCAAAGAGCACACATAATTATTTATATCTAGGACTGCTTGGTTTTCTATAAACCTGTAAATATCCTTACCTGAATAATCACTTAGGCGGAGATGGCTAAGGCCTAGGCTTCGGATATTAAGATACCGGTCTCAAATCTCTGCGAAGCTATTTTCTATGCTTATGGAATGAAACTCTACTGTACGTAGATGCATGTTTATTTTCAGTTGCGCCGAAGAAATTTTACACGTTTGGGGGAACCAAATAACTGTAACAAAATTATGTATTTTTCAGTCACGCAATATTTTATCTCCCGTATACAAAAAGCAGGTACATGTGTTTGCGCCAAACATCAAATATTATGTTTCAGCCAACGAAGCGTATTCCTCAGTGCGACGCACCGCATTGTCAAGATGTATACTACTTACGTCGCAAGTACCCAGCACAGCAGTTGTCTCGCACACATTAATAACTTCCACTCGAAATATCAGTTTCTCTGCTGCAAGAACCGAGTGGAGTGGCGCAGTAGAAACACACCTGACCGGCACTCGGGAGGACACGGTGTTCGATTCCCGGGCCGGTCGTCCTAATTTCTGGGATGGTTCCTTACTACAGGCTACTTCCGATTCCTTCCTCGCCCCCCACTTCTTTGAACAACTTGCTCCTCTATAATGACCTCGATGTCAACGAGACGTTAAGCCCTGCCTATTAACCTACCTGTGTAATTTATGCCAGAATTATGTACATCCACTACAAAAACGGGAATGAAAATTGCTGATAACTTTTCTTTTCCATGTAGTAGATTAAAGGAAGTGATATATTCAAGCAAAGACGAGTTACATATTAAGGTATTTGATTTGATACTCTTATAATTTTAATTCAGTTGGGTGTTTTGCTGTCATCAATACAATACCTATTGTTAAATTCAGATTTTATTTTGACTAGGAAGAGCAAGCTGATACTTTAATTTGCGACACCTCATTCAACTAGGATTGCGACCATTTTAATTTCCCTTCCGCCCTTCGTAAGCCATGTACACCCCCGCAAAAGTGCCACGAACTTTCTCTCACCATTCTACCACTTCGCCGTCTTCTTGAACCATTCTGCTAACCGAAGAAAGAAGTTGACAAAAAATACGTTATTTGTAAAATTGTTGTGGAAAATCGTATATATATATATATATATATGCACCCGAGCTCCCTCGCACGGAACGAGGAGATAAGAAATATTTAATTTGTATAAATCATATGAATTAAGAGAGTGAGTGTTTAAATTGAAAACAATTTTCTGACGCACATACGAGGTGTACTTTACTGTCAGAATGGAGTGAAAAACCTCCCGTACGAATGCCAAGGCTATCACGTATTCACCCTTCTTACTAACACACCATTTACATATTTTCCTCTTTCCCTTCATATTTGTCAGAACCCCAACATTTTCCTTCTTCTCCACACACATGATTATCGTACGTTCTAATGTGCCAGAGAAAACTGATATAAACTATCTCTTACGAAATACACAACTTCAGTGTCCTCTTACACGCCGAGTTTTGTGTCCACCAGCTAATTATGAAAATATACAGACAGCTCATATAACTGCTTGCGTCGTGAGGATGATAGATTATAATTCTTTAAGCGATTTTCAATGAGACGCTATGATGGCAGCTCGTGAGATGGGTCTTATGACAGCATCGTGACGGTCTAAAGACTCTGTATAATCCATTTGCAGTTACTTCTCACTTTTCTGAAGCCCTGCGGAAGTTATTCTTTCAGGATATTCCTTCGCCTCGTGCAAACTAAGCTTACCTAAGTCTAGAAAATTACACCAAAGGACGACGCACCGAATTCGTGCGCACTAAATTCGTGCGCACTAAATTCTAATAATGTTTTCTATGAGAACTATTTCTTACTAATCGTTACTATNCGTGCGCACTAAATTCGTGCGCACTAAATTCTAATAATGTTTTCTATGAGAACTATTTCTTACTAATCGTTACTATTACATGCATGTTCTCACTGTTTTTACTGATGTTTATTATAAATGAAATACTAAAATTTATTAATAAAATATAGGTAAAACTTTAATTTAATGACAAATAAATTTTTTTATGTTAACAGACGTATTAAACGCTTGTGATATATGTCATATTTAGGAAATATTTAAATACGCCATACATGGGGTGGTTTTTGAAAGGTTTGATTCCAAAAGAGTGAAGAAACCGCGANCGTGCGCACTAAATTCGTGCGCACTAAATTCTAATAATGTTTTCTATGAGAACTATTTCTTACTAATCGTTACTAATACATGCATGTTCTCACTGTTTTTACTGATGTTTATTATAAATGAAATACTAAAATTTATTAATAAAATATAGGTAAAACTTTAATTTAATGACAAATAAATTTTTTTATGTTAACAGACGTATTAAACGCTTGTGATATATGTCATAATTAGGAAATATTTAAATACGCCATACATGGGGTGGTTTTTGAAAGGTTTGATTCCAAAAGAGTGAAGAAACCGCGAATATAGTATAGGTACTAATATGAACGGCATCAACTGCCAAGGCTCGTTTTAAGCGACAGACGTAACCGCTATGACGATGGACTTTATTTGGCGAGGAAGGGGAGTCTCGAAGGACATCAGCGTGAAGGATCTGCTAAGTTCTCTCAATATAGTCTATTCGCGGTTTCTGCACACTTTTTGAATAAAACCTTGAAAAATTACCCCATGTCTGACGTGTTTAGTTATTTCCTAAACACGTAATTTATTACAAGCGTTTAATACCTCTGTTAACGTAAAAGTATCCTATTTTTCGTTCAAATTGTAGTTTTACTATACTTTCTTTATAATTTATAATATTTAATTTGTAATAAATATGGAAAAAAACAGCTAGAAAACACGTGCGTTGGTAGCTTCTATTAAGAAATAGTTCTCATGAAAAATATTATTACAACTGAGTGCGCACGAATTCGGTGCGTTGTTCTTTGGTGTAATTTTCTAGACTTAGTTAAACTTAGTTTGCACAAGGCGGAGGATTATGCTGGAGGTATATCTTTAGCAGGGCTTCAGAAAAGTGTGAAGTAGTGTCATTACCGACCTGGTAACATGAAGCTTGGTCTTACGATTCCAATTCCGAATTCGGATATATGAAAGGGTGCACGTGTTTTGCGCTCGGCAACAAAGGAATACACCGGCTGGCAGTGGCTTCGTAATGGCANATATGCTGGAGGTAAATCTTTAGCAGGGCTTCAGAAAAGTGTGAAGTAGTGTAATTACCGACCTGGTAACATGAAGCTTGGTCTTACGATTCCAATTCCGAATTGGGATATATGAAAGGGTGCACGTGTTTTGCGCTCGGCAACAAAGGAATACACCGGCTGGCAGTGGCTTCGTAATGGCATGAGCTGTGTTCAGTCAGCACGCATTATGGCCTCTGGTACATCTTTGAATATTGCGCCCAAATGTTTTCGGACTTGTTATCCACACATGTTCTCCATTAAACTTTTATGTGTTTGGCCTATTCCAATAGGAGAATACGCCATCACACTCGCCCAGAGTTCATCCGAGTTTAAGGAGGTCATGGATCCTCTGTTCATCTGATTTGAAAGTTTTCGGGAATACATGGGATTCCCTCCAATCTTCGGCAGGAAAAAAAAACAGATTCAACAAATAGTTTTGGACCATTCTTGAGAAGGCATGGTGTTAATTGTTACGGGCTTCTTCAGAAAAGTCATGACGTCGTGTTTGTGCAGTTCTANGGGCATACATCGGATTCCCTCCAATCTTCGGCAGGAAAAAAAAACAGATTCAACAAATAGTTTTGGACCATTCTTGAGAAGGCATGGTGTTAATTGTTACGGGCTTCTTCAGAAAAGTCATGACGTCGTGTTTGTGCAGTTCTACAATTCAGAGGTGGATCCACATGATAGTGGACGGGTATACCAGTTTTTCTTGCACTTCGATGTGTGTGCTCATGTTGTCCTATAGAATTATCTTGTGTGACCCTCCCTCCTCCATGCTTCACGAAGCTGAACGACCTCCCCATTTCGAATTTGTGAACGGCGTCTCTCTGCCCTAAAATTCTTTGAATCATATTGGTCAATACATCCCTTGCATGTGATTGTCCCCCATGACGGAATATTTTCTTAAAGTTCACATTCTCACATCAATGTGTCAATGTCGTATGATGTGGCATTATTATGTATGTTTATGGCACTGGACTTCCGCAAAATAATAGTAATTTTCTCAAACTGGTCCACCACTCATCTGGTTCAAACCAGTGAATCATGTGTGATAATGTTCGCTTGAGTGTTTTTAATTCACTCTAAAGTTTCCCTATGAAGCCTTGGTGTAATGTCATTACCATGCCGAACCTTTGTATAAATTGACACGGGTCTGATACTAGCAGTGCCCCCTACCACTCCATGTCCACGTAGTATATTTACACATAATATATATTTGCATACTGAAATGGGAAACTACTTAGTGATTTAATACTTGTCCGGAAAATGCACTTAGAAAATTCACGGCTGATAGGCACAAACCCGAGATTCGGGTTCGGCATCAACTGCGAAATATTATTTTTACAGTGGAAAAACTTTGACTCAGTGACGAAGAAACTGACGCTTGGAATATCATCTTCTAAAAATGCCAAAGTCTTGGGCATCTTTTACTTAAAGGCGCGCATGTCAGTGACAAGTGGTAAGAGATTGCACGAGGGGTTTTGTTTTGTTGACACAAAACTTGTCTCGGTTTGCTTCCCAGCTGGCCTGCAAATCATTAAAACGTTGGCAGCAGCCAACGCCACACCACACCTGGGATTGATGACTTTCCGCTTGCTAGTGAACGGTTATAAACTGTAACGTACGCAACTATCTCGTTGTTAGTTCATGCCGCGCATACCGAGAGCGTATACTGCGTCCCATCTCCCACCATGAGCAACTTGCAAAACTGGAAAAATAGTTCTGAGAGCCACGCAGTGGCGAGTTGTGGGTGTGTTGCAAGGAAAGAGATTTATGATTCTTGTTGTAACTCTTTGAACACATTCCTTCCGTCTGTACGTGCCTACTGGGTGCAACAAATGAACTGCTGTCTCCGTTACCGAGGTCATAATCACTGGAGAATACTGCCCTCCTCTCTTGGATCCTACTAAGAGTGTGTCACACATCGCTTTACCATCAGCAGTCTCTAGTGACGTAGAGCAAGATTTTGACTTTTGGGAACAATCAGTAACGCAGGTCAACGCCGAAAATGAGCAAAACTGGGGTCCAAGTTTTCCCCCTTTAAAAAATGTGAAATATTATATTTGGAAAGCTCAGTGTTGAAAAGCATTTTTTTTTCAATTTGTGTTTGCGGATGTAACAATGTAGAGGCGGGCACTATTACAACATTGTCAGGCGCGGGCTTCAGGACTGGGCGCGGGTAACATGTTATCTAGTTATGCGCGGTCCCGGCGCTGTGGAGTGACTCATCCAAGGAGGTTACATACAGTGTAGATTTTTGTCCCAACGATTACTGCAGCCGTATGCACTGCACGAAATTGCCTTCTTGCTTGGTGGAAACTCTTCCTACTCGCTACTGCGCTCTGCTTTGTTCCACTTTCAACATTCTTCCAACCCTCGAACTGGCTTCACATCCAAACCGACTAGGGCCCCTCCAGAAGTTTACTGTATACAACCTCCTTGGACTCACCTCGACCCTTCCCTCCCCGCAGGCAGACCCGCTCACCGCTACCTCGCCCGGCGGCTGAGGGAATGATTTACTGCCAACCTGGCTGGTGTCACAGCCCCTCCTCCTATCTGCCGGAGGAGTCGATGACTTGTGAGGATGAACTAGAAAATTCTTCTAATCTCCTTCATCGGCGCAACCGGACATTTAATGGAGTTTCTGGGCTAAGGCCGACAACACAATAAATTCTTCCCGCAGTCGGAGAGCAGACAGGCTTTGTGGGTGCCATCGAACTGAAGTGTAGTAATCGGGCGAAGTCTGGTGCAGCGTGGGACACAGCAGAGAGTATTGACGACGGCGTAAGGTGCGAGACGACGGCAGACGAGTGGTTGTGTTGGGCGTGGTACTCGACGAGTAGATGGCTACTGTGCATGGGGGTTCTCGGAGCACTCGAAAACATTCCAAACTGGTGGAATGTGAATTGAATTAAGGTGGGACTGTATGCATGTGCGAAACTGATTTTTTTTGTAAATACTGGAACTGTTAAACATGGTCATACAGCTTGTAAAATAATTCATTAAGTTTTGATATGCTTTGTATTGGGACAGATTTTAGTTATTTGATTGCATTAATATCTTTGAAGTGATTGTGAACTGCATTGTTTAAATTTATAAATTATAAATATCAAGTGGTAGCCATTTATTGTGAGATAATAAGTCGAGAGTATTTTCTTTGCAGTATTTGTTAATAAATTACGAAGCTATTATTAACCATTTTTCTACCTCCATCCCTTAAAGAACCTGGCTAAGCCCACACTGACATTGAGAAATTGTACCAATATATTATCAGATTATTTATACGTTACTATTGCAAGGTCTTTTCCGACATTACAGCAACAGGAAACCAGTACTTCAACCATAAACAACAGAGGGCTGCAAAGGTTCCGCCACACGCTATTCTCGCACTGAAACGCAAGGAAAGGTGTTACCTACATTTGTATCTCTGTGTACGCTGGCTATCTGCGCATTTGAAAAGCGCGAAGACAAGGCTATACTGCACTGACTACCCCTACCTACTACCCACAATGCACCCAGCAGTTGCTCCGATTGGACGCCAGTCTAACACAAAATATTGAGTTTTATAGGCCAACAAAATTATATCCGTACAAGTTTATGCAATTGTTTATATATATATATATATATATATATATATATGATAATGATGTAAATGTCACGCACATAAACCAACAATTGCATAAACTTGTAAAAGCATAATTTTTTCGGACCACAAAACTCAATACTTT
Source organism: Clitarchus hookeri (assembly GCA_002778355.1). Lineage (NCBI taxonomy): Eukaryota > Metazoa > Arthropoda > Insecta > Phasmatodea > Phasmatidae > Clitarchus > Clitarchus hookeri. The sequence continues at coordinate 67,855 of NQII01001621.1, forward strand.
GTGAATTCGACAAGGTAACTTTCAAAACGCTATTCTCGCCAATTAGTTTTTGTGTTTTTCATTATTCAAATTAGTATAACTCAGAAACTACTTTTGGAATATGGATAAATTTTTTTTACCACGCATTATTGAGCATTCTAAATAAATATTATGTTTCATTTATTCATGTAATTGTACTAGAAACTGAGTTAATAATTTATTTTATGAAACACAAACAATATTTTCATCTAAGACAGGGATTAAATTTGAATTTCATGTAAGAATAAGTTATAAATCTAATGATATAATTAGAGGAAATTATCCGCTGGAAAATTGAACTTAGTCCACGAAAATTCAATTATTAGACCCTGAGTTATATCCAAAGTTTTAAATCACACATATATTACCAAAGCATCTAACCATGTACATATTCATTTTTTTTTACATTTTTGTCCTTTTTAAATTGGGAAAGAGAGGGAAATAGTTTGAAACGCTTAATATGATTAACATAACAGTTAGCATTTTCAATACCGAATTCCCTTAACATCAAAAAATACACTAACGTTCAAAACATGCGCATATTTGCACTTACAGCCATGATTAAATTATTGTAATTATTCATGAATCATGTAAGCACTATAATTTATGTCGATATGCTGCTCCAATACCGATACGCATTTGCATATAGTTCTCATGACTAGTCATCGCCAAGCACTGCATTTTGCGTCACATCCACGCCTCACCACTGCAACCACGTGAAATCCTGCAGGGATTCGCACGTGGAATTACAATCGGGATGTCGTGACCCGACTTCTTATCTCGCATCACGTAGCACAATTCCATGGCTCTAAATAAGAAAGTACGGAGAAGCAAAGTGACTTGGCGTTCCTTTATATGAAGGGTTACTTGTTCTCTTTTTTTTCCTGGGCGATATTCATACAATGCTACCTGTGACTTTTCGTTTACCAGAATCATTTTTAGTCTATTCGCGGTTTCTTCATACTTTTCGAATCAAACCTTTGACAAAGCACCCCATGTATGAGGTGTTTGGTTGTTTCCCAAATATGACATGTATCACAAGCGTTTTATATATGTGTCAACATAAAATTAATATTTTATATACAAACTATATTATTTCATTTATAACTAATACAAATTAAAACTGTGATAAAGTAGGTGTGTGGGTAATGCCTAGTAAGAATTAGTTCTCATGAAAAATATTATTAAAATGGGTGTGCAAGAATGCGGTGCTTTGTCCGTTGTGTAATTTTCTAGACTCGGTTAAGCTTTGTTTGCATGAGGCGGAGGAATATCCTGGAAGTAGAACTTTAGCAGGGCTTCAGAAAAAGTTGGCAGTAACCTGAATATACTATACTGGATGTGATACGATTAACGGAGGACAGGAGTTTATGTGTATGCTTAGATCCTTGAGTGGTCTGGGGAACTGTAAGATGCAGTAGTGGACGCCAGTCTCGTTATATATTCTAGTCGAGTTGGTGTTGCATAAAATAACACCTACGCAATTGATACTAACCAAATTATATTTATTATTTTCCTAAATTTAGACAGTTGTCGTGTCAGCATTTCTAAAACCAACTCTTCGAACTACAAAATGGAAACAATACTTCTTCCTGCCAGAGTACTGTACATCATGTACGTTCTAAACCCGAAACAGTGAATGTGGAGCCAATCAGCGACCGCCTGTGAAAATGGCTCCACTTGAAGACAGTCTTGCAACTTACGGATTATTACCTTGGCTAAATTTGTTTGATTTAATGCTCCATCCGTGGCGTTCGACATGCGGATACTGGTGAGCAGGTTAGATTTTAAACTTTGCCAAGTGGTGTAATGCAACAAAACGATTGTTGTTTGCTTGCCGCTGTGATTTATTGCTCAGTTTTAAGTCGGCGAATAGGGAAATGAGTTGAGTGGTTACCTTGCTAAAGTGTTTCGGGCTAAGGTGCAATCCCACCCCCCTTGATAGATTATAAATTAGTGCATTCGGTTAATATCGACGCATACTCCTCATGTGATTTATTGTGCACAGCATCATTACATTTTTTATCTCAAGCACAAGTGAACGAGAAAATAATAAAAGCACGTCTTATGCCGTACCTCCAGATATGAGAGTGAATACCTCAAGACAACAGTGATTCCAAGTTCATTTCGCTTCCCTCCCCTTTATCACCCGCTGCTGATTTTCCATGCGGAAGAGGCAGAATTTGGCTGGGAACGGGTGGGAAGAGAGGGGAATCGTTTGGTATTTGGAGAGAGGAAATTCATTTCTCCGCCCACGGAATTCACGGAGAAAGGAATACTTTATTTCTGACCGTGCTGGCGAGGTTGCCATTAATTTCCGTTATAACTGATCGCTGACCTATCAAGGACTGCAGTGTTCGTATGGCTAGTTAAATGGCTTCTCCCCACACACACGATCCGGGGGTTTCGATTCTCACCGAGACACACACCCGGATTTCTGCACGTAAGTGACGTGTTGGATGTCTCTGCTGGAAAAAAAAGGTTTTCTACGAGTGCTCCCGTTTACTACCACCCCTACAATCCTAGGTCCCTACATTCCATGACACACTTGAGGACAGACTGGTGTCACCAGGCATCACCTCGGAAGGCTCTTTCTCCGGTTGTTTTTAGCCCAGCCCAGATTGTACCCCTCTTCACGCAAATTATATTAACTTATCTGTATGATAGTCTGGCCTGATACATAAACGTAACAGAGAATTTTTTTTCAGGGACACTTCGTCAGGCTTCAATGAAATTTCCTTCACTGAAAGACCAATACAAATACAGCCACATTGTTCTAGTTGTTATATTTCAGTGTATCCAAATAGGTATAAAGAGGACTGCAGTGACCACAAAAATTTCCTGAGGACGACTACGATATGGTCTTTACTTGGATAAAACTTTACCATAAAAATGCTTATCCAGTGATGTGTTTAGAAATGGGCTTGAAATCATTTATGTATAGTTTACCAAAAGGAAATGGATCTTGGTTTTTAAGAACTCATGCAGCTAGGTGCGTGCGTTTCGTGCACGCAGAAGTAGTAGGTATATACTGTCTGAGCAGAGCATACTGGTTTGTAACAGCTTCACTGACGGAGGTGCCTAGAAATGCATGGCTGTGCGTGCGCCACGCAGACCTACTGTCCTGCGTGGCCATGCAGTTGGTGTTTGGCGTTTGTGGTGGAAACCAGGGAAGGACTATTTAGGAAACTGGCGGCGTTTTGATACATTCTGTTTGCGATTTTGAAGTAGTATTGAATACATTACTTTCGCTTCTCTAATATTTGTATGATATTAAACGTTTCTTTAAAATAGCGAACATTATATCCAGAATGATTTCCATGGTGTTTATGCACGACATTGTTTATGTACTTGTATGTATAACATATATTTGCTAAAATACCATTACGTACAGAAAATCATGGCATTATTCTTGTTTATAATTATTGTCTATAATTATATGTTCTAGTATATTGTTTTGATGAATTACTCGTATTTTTATTATTAGATATTGTTTTAGCACATCCGTTTACATCTATTACTATGCACTAGAGCATATAGCATATAGGTTGTAATACAAACCTGATAGTCAAACAATATGCTTCTGCATCTGAGATATATGATATCGCCATCGGTTACATGTTGACCACATAAGATATCCGTTGATTTCATTAAAAATTGATACTTAAATTTATTCTCATTATTCATTAATTTTTTTTAAACAAATTTATGAACAACCTTTATTATATCCGTTTTTTAAAGTATTTATTGATTCACTCCAAACGGAAAAAAATCAAGTTATGTTCTTCCTATTTTCCGAGAACAAAGGCAACAGCAAGCTCGTGCGTGTTTATTCCAACACTGATGGTACGTGCGTGCGTGAAATGTTTTTTTTAAAATCATATCTGCGCGTGCGTTATCGCGTGCCACTGATGCGTGCGGGACACGCACGCACCTAACTGCGTTTAAGGGAAGGGCAGGAGAAGGGAGCCGGGTTCGCTGTCACAGACCCTAGTGGTTGAACACTCACCCCCCAGACAGCCTGATCAGGCAGGCCGTCTCTAGTCGTTTCCTGTCTCCGACTGTGCTGAGTTCCTTCCCCCGAGGTCTTCGTTACTCTTCTCCTACCCGCCCCTGTGGCTTGTCGCCTTAATTTCGTACTGGTGTTCAGTCGGGCCTTAAGTGGGTTTACGGCCGCGAGAAGTTGAAAGCTCGGTCGAACGCACCGTGTCAGTCAGAACACTTGTCCTTTGATTATTCTCGGATTCCAGAGTTTGTAGTTGCGCAGAGCTCTCCTCTTATTACTGAAATATGTGGTAGAAACTACCGCTGACTTCATTACTGCTGTGGCTTCCGTTGTTCGCGGTTAGTCATTCGCACAAGTTGCAACAGATGCGCCGCCTTGCTCGGCGACACGAGCGCTTTACGCTGAGTTCATTTGAGTTAAGATGTTTGGGCGGCTCTTAACAAACGAGATCTTAAGAGGCCGATGAGGTTGAAACGAGGTTAGAATGGAGCTGAGCCGGAATGTAAGGGCGGGGGAAACGGGAGATCTCCGAGAAAACCCGCCGACCAGCGACATCGTCAGGCACGATTCCTACTTTAGATAATCCGGGAGTGACCCGGCCGGGGATTGAACCCGGTTCGCCTTGGTGGGAGGCTAGCAGTCTAACTGCCCAGCCCCTCCCTCTCCCCGCTGCGCTGAGTAGTGTATAGTAACTCATTCGTTTTATTATAGGTTATTCACTGTAAGAGCACTTTTGAGGCCCTAGTTACTTTGTTTATAAGTCATTTTTTATACTTCCATAATTTTAAAAATAAATATTGCTATGTAAGTAATAAACACAGTGTATATATATATTTCACCGGACTCTAAAGTTAAAGTCTAAGGCTACAAAAAATATATCTATTGACTATGATTACAAATGAGAGGGCTTCAAAAATTGCTCAATTTATCGCGAATAGCCTATAATTATCGTTATTTGTGTGCTTTGAACTGAGTTTTATAAATTTATTTGTAACTTCGTGGCACCTGGCTGCACGTGGCGGTATTGGGGGCAGTATTAAGCAGTACTTAGTTTGCGCGACGGTGCGGCCCTTGGGGCTGGTGAAGGTTTTCGCGTTGTGAGGAGTGATCTGTAAGCCGTGTCCGGCGACGGAACATGTGAAGTGTGGCCCAAGCATACGCGGACATATGTGGGCATCAGTGGCGACACACTGGAGATACAGCGAGTTGCGATATAAAGATGGCTGCCACGTGAGATCGATTGTCGGATCGCTCTCGTATAAATCTGTTTTATTTAATTACCGAATTAGTAACATAATACCTTTGCGTACTGTTTAAGTGTTTGTTAAAACATTTAAGTCTAGTTTTCTTTGAACAGCAATTAAATCATTTGGAATTTGTATAACATATTTCGTGCTCGTTTCTTTACATTCCGTAGCCTTGTTATCGTTGGTGTTTTTTTTGTCAAACTGTTCATTCATGTAAAAAGTTAATCTTGGTCTAAATACAAATTAGCTAGGCTTGACGTTTGAGTTTGTAAATTATAATGCGTTTTTTCCCTCTCCTATTGTCGTGTACATACATTTAAAATAAGACAATTTTGCTCTTTAAAGAAAACCCGACACATTGCACCTACCCAAAACATGCCTGAAAGTGACGATTTATTGAATACTGAAGAAAGATATATTTAAAAAAATGTGCTTTTTCTGGAGGTAAATGGCTGTAAACATTTCAAGGAAAAGTACTACCAAGAAATTTTTTATGATTGCTGCAGGAGTTGGTTTCACTTTCCATGTGATTGTGCAAATGTTACCGAAGGCAGTTAGAAATGTTTGTTCTGCCTCTTTGATGAAAAACTGAAGGAAGAAAGACCGCAAATTAAAAAGCTCCAGACAGGGATGGCCAGCAAAGAGGAAAAAATTAAATGTGATGTTGAACACTTTATAATGGAATCAATATAAACGGCTGGGAAACTGAAAGATTTTACCAGAGAAAACTGTAAGTTGCTCAGGGACATTTCTGCATCAGACGGAATGCCACTTTCTCTTGCACCTGAAAATAATTACAGCGTTTTAACTAAAAAAATACCAAACAAAAATAAAATGTTCAAAGACCTATTTCCCGCCTCGGATTTGTCCGCAGGTCTGCCATCTCCAGATGTTGTGCAGTAACCACTTTGCTGCCCTTGTCGACGTCGAGAAGGAAGATGCAGGTTTCATCCCTCTTATATGCAGCATTCAAGTGCAAGGTCCAAGAGGAAGGCTAAAGTACTAATTATTGTAAGCAATGATGCAAGAGTCTTGGGAGAACACGTCGGGGACAAATTGGGCGAGGGTTATTATGTTTGGTGACGGTGCCACATTAAAACATTACATCACGTTCCTGCCTGCCCGGTGGGTTTGGCGAACGTCGACGCAACTCACCTGTTTGAGGGGACGGAGGAATATCAGGTGCGGGACACAGCATGACCACAGCGCATGGGAGATGGACTCAGACTACAGGGTCCGCTCGAGGGAACGGCCGGCGATGTCCCCTCCCCTCCTTCTCCCATGCCACCTGACGTCACAGCCAGCGAAGACGTGTTTTACTGGCGCTGTAGAAGACCATGCGTTCATGAGAGGCTACGTTTGTGTTGATGACGAAAACATCAGTTGTTGAATTTCGATAACATACCAGGAGATTACTGTGCGGAAGAGGTTTTCAGTGTAAATAGGGGTCCCAGGCATACGATAGGCCAGGGCTGGGGTAGCTTTGCGCAGGTCAAGATTTCCTGAACTTCACATTAAGTACCATCCAGATTTAAAAGACACTCAACTTTTGAGGGAATTGCTATAATAATATTTTTATTATTCCTGGGTGTAAATATTTTAGAGCATTTTTTTCATTTAAGGAGATTTGCAAATTTTGGGCAGTGTTACACCATCATAAGAATATTTAATGGGAATGAAAATTGTAATTATACAAATTTAAATATCGTATGAAATGCAAACGTTGGTTTTGAAAGCGCAAGTAATTATTTATGGTATGATTATATTTACATTTGTATTTATTTTTGAGAAGCGGGTTACAGATTAAAAATATTAGGGGAGGTTATCCCCCATCCTACAAGGAATAAAACATAATAAACTAAAAAGGGTTTCCACAATAAATCATTCAGGTTTAAAATGGATGTACCTAATCCAATTTCCAAGTTCATGTTCTCCTTTCTCCTTTACCCCAGGAGTGATGAAGGGTAACACTGGTGCTGATGCGTAGAGAGAGAGCGGGTGTTTTCTGAGTGCTGCTAGTTGGGCCCAGTGGACAGCCGACATCGTGACGTATCAGTCACAGTTCTCACTTTATGTTAGCCAAATGCTAGACTTAGGAATGCCACCAAAGATGTTAAAGTTTTAACTAAAAGCTTTACCAATTCGACCCTTAACTTACTGTACGAGGCATAGGAAACAGCACTGATATCGACAGAAACCATTCAGTTTAAAACGACATTGATGGAATTGCTAAGGCCACCAGCCACTGTAATATTTACCTGGCATGACAAGTCATTCCTCACAGGGAAAGAGCAGAGTCAATGCTGCACTGAGGTATTGTGTGTAATCGGGAAAGTATGAACAAATCGGTTTTATTGGAATAGAGGGAATTTCCAAGACGGGTCACAGGATACATGGGCTGCACTTGAACCCTGTCAGCAGGAGGGGGAGGGGGGGAGCTTGCCATTCTCATTGTTGACGGGATTTGTGATAAATCAAGATAAAATAATCTAATAATATAAATTGGAAATCGCATTTTTTTAATAACGGAAATTATGCCCAAATAGCACAAACCTTGTAAAACAGAAATAGTGCCGGAAAGGATAATAAATCAATCTAACAAAAATTAAATGTGAAATCAGAATAATGACAGCAAATTTTTTATTTTTCATAAAATCATTTGGGGGATAAACAGGAAAACTAATAAACTGTCCATATTCCTGGACAATGTACATACAAACTTGAGCGTACATGTAAATCTGATATGGCTTACTGAAACACATCTGTCTTAAGCTTGCGGTAAACAAATTACAATTACTGCTGCTTCCTCTACTATAGTTACTGTAGGAACGGTATTACTAAGGAAGGTACCTGTATTTTAATAAAAAAAAACCTTAAAAACAGCCTTCTAGCCAACTACAGTCCCAATGCTGAAATTATTCTGTGTGATGACTTCAATGCCGATTACTTAAAAGAAAATAATAAGAAAGCTTGTCTTAACAATTCCCTAATTACTTTAAACTTGAAATCAACAGTTACTTTTGTCTCTAGAATGGAAAGATATACACAGATATCCATTAACAACGTAATTGTTGGCCATAATTTGACCACGTTTTGTCAGTGCCTCTCAGTAATAAATGGGTTTTCAGAACATGATGCACAAGTTCTGATAGATTTATATCTTGGAGTAAACCCCAAATGACATCACTAAGAAAATTAGGCAGTACTGTTCTGAAAATACCCTTTGCCATGAATTGTGGCCTGTGTTATACGACACAATGAAAGTAAATAACAAAAAATTCGATTTATTTTTAAACTCAGTTTTTGTCCATTTAAACACTTTCATATTAAAAAAATTGTTGTAATTTGCTTCTAAGGGAAAAAAAATTCGAATGGCTAAAGGAGGAAAAAAAAACGTAAGCACAAAAGGGGACTGCATAAAATTGCTAGAATAGGGCTAAGTATCAACCTAAATGTAACCATACACTATGAAAATTCTATAAAATCCTGAGAAAAGTTATAAATTAAGCAACAAAGAATTACTTCAGTATACTTATTGACAACTCAGAAAACAAAATGAAAACCTCGCGGTCTAAAATAAAAAGTGAAACTGGAAAAACATTAGTTAAAGCAGAAATTCGGAGACATTATATTTTCAGAAGGACCTAAAGTTGCTGAAACTTCTAATTCATACTATCTAAATATAGTAAAAAAATTTAATAAATAAAGTAACTAATAAAGATAAGAACAGTTTTTAATTTCTACAGATCAAAGACTACTCTTCCATGAAGTGTTCACTTACAATTGCAGTAGAATTAGAAAAAGTAATAAAATTATTACAACCAAAGCCATCCTGTGGTTGTCATGGCCTGTGTTGTAAAAATAATGAAGCACTGTGCATCTGAATTCAGTACTCAGCTACCTAGTGTGGGACAGGGCGAATGAAAGGAATGGGATTTTACTCGTTGAACGATTTCAGGCGTATCAAGGCACCTTTTACGATATCGCTTTCTGACAAAAAGAAACTCTTTGTCCATCTTTTCCCGGCCCACATTGATACAAAACGTTTTTGTAAACATTTTCGAAACCCTGAAAATTGCAGGTAAATTGAGATTCATAGACTCAACAAAATCACAAAAACAAAAACTCTTACTAATTTTCTTCCACTTGCTCCCTTAAAGCTTGGCTCTTTTTTTACAAAGAGCATGAAGTGCTTTTTATTTCAAAGCGATAATGTGAAAAGTATATGTGACACGTCTAAAATAATTTAAGATGTAAAACCCTATCCTTTCGCTCGGCGGATCCCACGCCATACAGCGCTCTTAAGCAATATTTGCAGTACTATCTAACACTGGTGTAGGTATTCAGTGAAAGACTCGAGTTGGCAACTGCTAACTCTTCGATAAAAAAAAGTGACACAGCCAATTTACAGACCTATTTCACTAATATTTTCTCACAAGTAATTGAACTCAATAATCTAACGTGCGCGTATACGTTTGCACTAGCGTCGCAGTATTGCACAGACTATTTAAGAGCGCATGTCTATAATGATCTAAACATAGAGGTCTTGAGAACCGATGAGGGTGAAATGAGGTGAGTGCGGAGCAGCGCCGGAATACAAGGGGTGGGGGAAACCGGGGATCCCTGAGAAAACCTGCCGACCAGTGGCATCGTCCTGCACGATTCCGACTTGCGAAAATTCGGGAGTGGCTCAGCCGGGGATTGAACCCTGTTCGCATTGGTGGGAGGCAAGCGGGAAGTGGGAAATCCCCGAGAAAACCCGCTGACCAGCGGCATCGTCCGGCGTGATTCCCATATACGAAAATCCGGGAGCGACCCCGCTGGGAATCGAACCCGGTTCGCCTACGTTAGAGGCTAGTACTGTAATGCTTGTGAAAAAAATCCTTAGCTAAGAAACTGTTTTATTTCTAAATTGTTGCAAAACAGAGGAGTGCTGTTTATAAATAAATGCCGAGTAAATGTAAAGTGTTTTATTTGCCAGCTCAATGTTAAGCATGCAAAACGATTCTTAGGGAACAAAAAGTACATACTGAGAACGTACTCTTGCACCAAACACGCGTTCTCACAGAGAATGTAAACACGTGAGATTTTAGAATTAAGTAGATTATTAGAAGATAATTTTCCGCTTACGACTGAAAGTTTCTTAGAGAAGTGAATGTCGTCGTTCCCTTTTCCACGTTGAAAGAGAACTCTTTGCCTACAAATTTTGCGGTCTGTTATAACGGATGGGCTAAGGGTCTAGTATGTTGTAACTGATGGGCAGGCAGTAGTTCGTTACCATTTATCGGCGGTTTGAAACTTTATATCTTATTAACTAGTCACCAAACTTACACTCGTGCAGAGTAGCAACGTATAACCAAATGTTTTGCTCTTTCTTACTCCTAAAGAAATTTTTCCATTTGTTTCCAAAGTTCTGGTGAAAAATCTAACTCATATATCCGTTTGTTAAGTTCGGAATATCCAGAAGGGGGGGGGGGGGATAACTCGANATGCAGACTAAGTCGTTTCCATAGGTTAAAAACCACAAACCATAAATATAGGTACTTCGTTACTTCCATTTCTCTGATAGGTTAGAAAAAGCATCAACTTCTCAAAAAAATCTTCTGTTTTAATGTTTTTTTAGTATTATGGCCAGTATCCAGTTATAAGTCAGCATATGTTGTGGAGAATGAAATGTATACACAGAGATATACTCTGTTTCATGTAAGATAGTTAAATTTTGACAGTTCCGTGGACATGTACTGTTTGATGATGTGCTTGCAGGCCTCAGTGGAAATAAAAATTTATTTTGGATAAATGTGAATCTGAGAACCTTGGTTAACCAGTGACCTGCCAACACATCATAAAATAATATATACCATCATAACTGTCAAAATTTAGTGAGCTTACCTGAAACAGAATATATCATTAATTTACAATGTAGCGTAATTCGTAGCTGTGAGAGAAAATAAGCTTATGTACTGGCACGAATTTAGAAACGTAGAAACCCGTAATTGGTCGACAGAACGTACGATATTTTACACGGCGGAAAACGTGTGCTTTTTTCGAGTGAGTTCAAAGCTGGGCCCGAACGCGTTTCTGCTGCACAGAAAATAAACAAGCCGTGAAACTGAACATTTTTTTTGTAAAAGGAAATTTTTACCTTTCTGAACACGTTCGATCAGCGGCAGCGATTCCGTAGAGAAGGAAAATTTCATTATCTTCAACCGAAGTTCCGAAAACACTGGCTGCCTGTCGCGAGAGCTGCCGGCCCGAAACGATCTGCACGGACGTCTGCATACACACAACTCAGATATTTCCTCTCCCTTCTCCCTCTGCTTTCCCATTTCACGTCTCTTTTTTTTTTATCTGAACCGTTCCTCCGCAGTTGATCCGTCCGCCAGCACGAGCCGACGGATTTGAAAAGCAATTACTCCGCTGACGCAGAGCCCCGGCCCGCACCACCCATTGATATCGGTAGTCTGAGGGGTGTAGGGGGTGGGGGCGGAAACGTAGCATACACCCACCCCCTCCTGCCGATACATTCCGTAACCCCGAGTGCCTCGGAGGCGCATTATCGCTGCAGAATACCGTTGCAGCACAGTCCATACAGCTCGATATAGCTCAATTACTTAAATTACCCCTCGACCTCACCACGTCCCACCCCCTGCGGCAATAACAGCCCTCCCTCCCTCCTCCCGACATCAATAGCCTATGCATTGCTATTATCTCGGCGACCCCATCCACTATTACCACTGCCTCGTGGGCATGCCTTCGCCATGGCCCATAAGGATGCGAATTGCCGAAACAATGCAGATACCGAGGGCCTTGTCATGCAACTTTCTTCCATCTTGAATTAATTACAGTTTTAATGCTCGAGGTTGCATTCCGTAACAGCCTACAAAGTGTCACGATTTTGCTACACACAAGTAAATGGCTTCGTGTAGTCTCTCCCGAAATTCGCGCTAGTGGCATTCACCAAGTGAATCAGAGATGAAAATGGAATGCGAAAATCTTAGTTGACGAATTACATTCTCCGAAAATTCACCTGAGAAATCTGATGAGAACGCCGGAAGAGTGGTTTTTGTGGCATTTTATCTGCCGTTCAATCATAGATGAGAGTTGTTGTGTGCGTATTATTTGTATTAACGTTTTTATTATTTTGTTGTTGATATTCAAATNTTTTTTATTATCATAGCAAAACAAACTTTGAGGGGGACTTGTAGTCTTGTAAATTCAAAAGGGTACTTATGAGTGGTATGCGTGGTATTAAAACTTACCTTCCCCTCTCCCCAACCTCCGAGACACCCACTGAAGTCTGTGGCTTCGATTACGTCTTTTTGCCAAATTTTCTCTTGTAGCCTTGTGCTATTGCAGAGTTTTGACAGTTTAATGTTTCGCAGTTTCATTAATGGCGCCCTAACCCCGAGGAGAAGCCTGTATAGTGAAATTCCAGGATAGTAGATGCTTTTGATCATCTCTACACGATAACGGACTGCGTCGTCCATTTTACAACCGTGTCCACGTANTTTTTTATTATCATAGCAAAACAAACTTTGAGGGGGACTTGTAGTCTTGTAAATTCAAAAGGGTACTTATGAGTGATATGCGTGGTATTAAAACTTACCTTCCCCTCTCCCCAACCTCCGAGACACCCACTGAAGTCTGTGGCTTCGATTACGTCTTTTTGCCAAATTTTCTCTTGTAGCCTTGTGCAATTGCAGAGTTTTGACAGTTTAATGTTTCGCAGTATCATTAATGGCGCCCTAACCCCGAGGAGAAGCCTGTATAGTGAAATGCCAGGATAGTAGATGCTTTTGATCATCTCTACACGATAACGGACTGCGTCGTCCATTTTACAACCGTGTCCACGTATTTGTACTCCATTTCTACCCTTTCGAACAACTTAAGCAAATTATGCTAATTATTTATTATACTGCTAACGTAGCTCAGTCCTCGAAACTTCATCATATATGGTAACATATATATTTTTTAAAGTATTTGACGATTCGCTTGGAAACTATGGACTTAAAGTTGATAAACTAATTTTTGTCTTCTGAGCATTGGTAGTCTTAATGGAACTGAAGTATAATACTCAAATTACGTTAAATATTATTTTTGTGAACAAAAGTTATAATTTCTTGGAAAACCAAATATAAACAAACGTCCTCGTCATTGTTATAACACGTGAGTTCAACAGTTGTTTAAGTGATTTGCAAGTTTTTTTTTCGGACAGTTCTGTTTGCAAGAAACCAGTTAAATGTGGCAACACAAAGATTTACTAGTGTGCATTTTGCATGGGAAATATAGCCCCAGTTCACGTTTGATCTAAAACGAAATACTACATTATAAACCATGGTATAAATTGTAATTTATACACGTATGTAAAATCTTATTAGAAATAAAGAACATTACGCGATTTACTTCACTGACAGAGCAATTGATGAAAGTGACATTTTTTATTATTGATTTTGTTTAGTTCTGACAACGTCGTCTGCTACTGTAAGGGAAAATAAATGTTTTTTTCACATTAAGAAACATGTTTTATTTGTATTAATACTTTTATTGTTTGATAAGTTTGTTTTAAACATTTTGGTGTAAAAGTTACAGACATGGGAACGATGTAATGTAGGTAACATAATATCGAAAATTCGCTCTATTTCACCTTCTTAGGGGTTTGAATTTCTAATAATCCAGGAATTAGTTTTTAGATGTCATGTAGCCAACCTTTGGAAACAAAGAGCGTAAAGATATTCTATCGGGTTAATGAGCTATTATATATTTCCACAATACAATTTTTCAAGCACTCTTCACCTTATGAGGGGCTGAATTTCAAAAAATCGTGAAATTAATTTACAGTTATTTATGCAATAAACCTTTCAAACAAAGATCGCAACGATAATATATAGGTTTAATGAGCCATCGAGGAGCCCTCGAAAATAAGATTTCCCCAATTTCACTTTCTTTGGAGATGAATTTCTAAAAATCTTAAAATTCGTTTATAAATATTTATGTACGTAGAGAACATTTTGAATCCAAGAGCATAACGATACCTTATTTGGTAAATGAGCTATAAAAGACTGTTTTAAAACACATATTACCCTTTTCTCTTAGAGGTTGAAATTTAAAAAATTCCTAAAATTAGTTTTTCGGAATTAAATAGCATAATGATACCTTATCTTGTTAATGAACTATTAAGGAGTCCTAAAAATAAATTTTTCTCATTTCCACCCCCCTAGGGGTTGTATTTTTTTCAGGTGTTTATATAGGAAACCTTTTGATGGTAATAAAAAATGAAAAGTCAGGATTGATTGAAAATAGACGTTTCTCGGAGTACAATGTCTTAAAAAAAAATAATAAATTTTTTGGGTAAAACTATAAAATATTTTATAAAATAAAAATTACGGGTGCACGATAGTACTGTCAGAGAATCTCTGACGTTTGTACGTTCGAAGAGTGCTGATAGCATGTTGAAAATGCATAGCATGTTGAAAATGAAGTCAGTTTTTAACTGATAAATTTACTTACCATAAGGATTACTTGTTAACCTGCTATAAGAATGCTTCATTGATCTTAATTTGCTAGAATGAGTTGCGTTCTTTGAACTTCCACTGGCCAACAATATTTTTATGACTTTGCAGGAGTGTCAATGTTGATGGTCAGCTATACAGAGGACACAATTGTTTGTTTTCCTTGAATGATTATTGCGATGGAGGTAAGTGAGTCAATTAAAAATTATTATTTCGGACATTTTACATTGCCCGGTTATGTCGCGTGTCACAGAAAAACAAAATATGACAAAAAACATATGAAATAAAAGTAACTGTGGGCCAACACCAATTGCAAGGAGACTCCAGTCAATGACATAAACTCTTGGGTGCACAGCCAATCAGCAGAGTACTCGATTTCCATTAGCGACAACAGGAGATATGAAGACAGTCTCAATAAAATGCTTGGTTCTCTGCCAGGAAACGATGGCAGGTAGGGCCTACCAATTCCTGAAACGTCGCTATAGTTTCGTTGTAGAAAACTTGCTTTGCTCATCAATTTAGTTTTCTTTGTAGCATTCAAAGGTTGTTGCGAATGTTCCTAAACCATGTCCTCGTTTGTTTGGTTATCATTATGCTTGTTATCTCGTTTAATTTGCTATCACTTGCTCAATTTCCTCTATGAAAACATTTATGTATTGTAATTTCTCTAAATATTTTATGTGTATGTATGCTTGCCAAATTCTTGAATTTCTGTGAAGCTGGGGCCACGGTGGCGTAGTGGTTAGACTACCCGCCTCCTACCTAGACGAACCGGGTTTGATTTCCGGCGGGGTCGCTCCCGGATTTTTGCATGTGGCGAATTGTGCCGGACAATGCAGCTGATCAGCGGGCTTTTTCGGGGATATTCCATTAGACCCGCCCTTTCATTCCGGCGCTGCTTCATGCTCACCTCGCTTCACACTCATCGGCTCTGAAGACCTCGATGTTAAGAGTATCCCAAATCTATCCACTCCACTCCATTCCATTTTGTGACATTGGAGGTAGTTCCGCAATGGCACATGTGAATAGTGATAAATTTTCGTTAAATTGCACAAATGTATGCCATATTTCCCCGGAAAGATACTCCCGAGTCTTCGAAATCTTTCTGAAAGCTGGAGAGCCGACTTACGGTCTTCCGCCTGCATATCGCTTGAACTGCGTTGCAGTGTGTTTGAAATACACGTTTTTTCCACGAAACTATTAAACGTGCACCCAGAGTCCTAATCTACGAAAAGAACACACTTTTCAGACGAGGGCAGTCGAGTACTTTCATGACGTCACGTACATTAGAAACACCACTCCAGAGAACTCCAAAATGGGTAAAAATGGCATTTTAAAAGCATTATGTCTCAAAATGTACGCGTCAGATCCTTGCAAAACTATTCAAGGGCCCTGCATCTAACCTTCCTGCAGACTTTACATCAGTAAAATAATAAGGTCACCGCTGGAAGTCCCATAGATGCATACAGTGTGACGATAACACTGCACGCCAGTTGAGAGCCTCGCGCTTAGCGGCGATGGCGCGCTTGATGCGCGTGGCAGTGTCGTCCTTATCGCTCCTGCGCTTCTCGGTCTCAAACGCGGAGAATGCTCTAGGTAGGCGGGAACTCCACAACTCAGCCTAGATCGTGAAACCAGTCCGAACATTCGTGCCTTCCGTATTTTTTTTTTTTCACCAACTTCGCGTACCTTGCCGAACCAACCCAACTTCGCGGGCGTCACGCAGACCAACGCGACCTTGTAAACAGGAGTTATTTTTATTTTCCTTCCCTGCTGAAATTGCCCCCGGAGGAAGATAGCAATCTGATTTCCATTTCCTGCGCTCTTTGTGGCTGGAGGTGATTGATGGAGCAGCAGAGGTGGCGTTCGATTTTGTCGGCGGATCGATACCGCCGGCTTGACGTTATGCAGGCTTGGTGGGTTAGCAGGGACACACGCCGATACATCCCTCCCCCCAGTAAAGTCACAATATTTCAAAATTTCCATATTGCAAAAAAACCAATATTTTTCCCCCACCGCCGGGCCTTTGTACGGCTCAACTGAAGCCGCCATCACAAGAGCTTAATGCACCGCCAGGCAGCGGCGCTGTGATGGATGTCGCCGACCCTGGACTCGCCTCTTGGAAACGGCGTCAGCTGCAAACAATGGTAAATAGGCACGCGGGCTGATATTTGCGCGACCTTCGTCCGTGCGCTGGTTTTGCGTTCAGTTCCAGAACGACACACCGTGGTGTTGGCGGACACGATTCCTGAGTACGATAGTACGTTTAAATTAAATTCACAGACGAAATGGGCTATGAAGAGATAAATTCTCGGATTTTCAGTGAGTTGCTCATCAGTCTCCTGCTCTTTCTTCACGGGCAACTTAGATTATTTCTAATGGGCAGAAACAGCTTAGATCCCTGTGTCAAACTATTTAGGCCCGCTTAAGTTTCAGGCTCAAAGACGAGGATTAATCAAAATTAGTTACCTTTGGCAATAACTGTTATTATTTTCCTGCTTTATATCGCATTGGAAGATGGTGGGAAATGACACATTTGTAACACATATTTCATTACATATTTTGAATCAAGTTAATTGCAAAGTTATTATGATAAAATAGCTTAAAGNACATTTGTAACACATATTTCATTACATATTTTGAATCAAGTTAATTGCAAAGTTATTATGATAAAATAGCTTAAAGACGTTTTAACATGGAAATAACGATTATAATACATAAGGAAAAACCATATTTTACACTTACTTACTTACTTACTTTANACGTTTTAACATGGAAATAACGATTATAATACATAAGGAAAAACCATATTTTACACTTACTTACTTACTTACTTTAGACTCCCTTACCCAAAAGTATCAGTCTTTTAAGTGTGGTTATGCTCTGGAAAACCATAAGGCACATTTTAGTGTTCTGTTAGCATTATTTTTAAATACACATGACATCTATAACTTAAATACTATACCCGGTTAAACTCTACAAGATATTAAAANTTAGCATTATTTTTAAATACACATGACATCTATAACTTAAATACTATACCCGGTTAAACTCTACAAGATATTAAATAAATTAAAAATTAAAAACCCTTGGAGCAAGATATTTATATGTGGCAGCATGCTTGTTCTGTGTCCTGGAGGATGCGTCTTCGGTTCCGGGTTGGCTGTGTGGGGGATGGTATTTAACAACTGTTTTATCAATTCCTGTTTCAGGTGAACATTTATATGAAGTTTGTTAATATGAACCCATCCCAGCCCACGCCTATTGTAAATAGAATTTAATTAAAAATAAAAAGAGAATAAAAATGTCAAGGCAGCATCTTTANTTAGCATTATTTTTAAATACACATGACATCTATAACTTAAATACTATACCCGGTTAAACTCTACAAGATATTAAAAAAATTAAAAATTAAAAACCCTTGGAGCAAGATATTTATATGTGGCAGCATGCTTGTTCTGTGTCCTGGAGGATGCGTCTTCGGTTCCGGGTTGGCTGTGTGGGGGATGGTATTTAACAACTGTTTTATCAATTCCGGTTTCAGGTGAACATTTATATGAAGTTTGTTAATATGAACCCTTCCCAGCCCACGCCTATTGTAAATAGAATTTAATTAAAAATAAAAAGAGAATAAAAATGTCAAGGCAGCATCTTTANTCCCAGCCCACGCCTATTGTAAATAGAATTTAATTAAAAATAAAAAGAGAATAAAAATGTCAAGGCAGCATCTTTACAGGAGTAAAGTTAACGTTTGCTGGCTGGAAAGTTTCTAAAACCTGGAGTCATGCCACCGCCTTTTTCGCCTCAAGTGTTGTGCTAAGTCGGACGAGGACCACGCTCGTATATACAGATACGCCAAGACCTACTCGAGGATTTATGTTCGGAGTGGTAATGGATTGGGTCGTTTCAGCGGAGAGTTCTCCGGGCTGTCTTGCCGCCTGCATTATTCTAAAGGGTTGCGTGAGTGGGAGTTGGTTTCAGCGAAGGCGACAGATCTCCAAGCAACCGTCAGAGAAGCGTGGAGAGGAGAGAGAGAGAAAGAAAGAGGTGGTTGAAGAGGAATAAGATTGTTGTCTCGGGCCGGAAACTCTGCCGTTTGTTTGCGAAGGCAGCCGGCGCGCGAGGAAGGGAATAGCTATCCTGCACGAGCGGTGCGTGCGGGGACAGAGAAATGGCAACGCCGCCTCTTCCCCAATTGGCATGGCCCATCGCGGCGCAACATCAGGGCGACGGACCGTCTAAGGAGTCCCGTTCTTCCTTAATTAAACTTCCAAACAAGCGCGGCGCCTCGAGGAGAGCTGATAACGAGTTCCCTCCTGGGCTTCGTCCCTCCCTGCGCTGAACCTTTTACACGCCAGTGGAATTTAAGTGGTTTCTCAGATAAGTAATACAGTTCTGCAAGCATTACTTCCAAGACAACTTATCTTGCAAAATTTTTCCACTCTGTCTGAAACCTTCCCTGAAGATTATACGAGAGTAGTTACATTCATTATGGCTGCTAAAACAGCATGACAAATAATAAGGTAGTCCTATACCNTGAAGATTATACGAGAGTAGTTACATTCATTATGGCTGCTAAAACAGCATGACAAATAATAAGGTAGTCCTATACCTAAATCATGTCTTCGATTTAATTTTTATACACAGAGGCTATCAGCAAGAATACAATACCTCAACACAACAAATCATCATCACACGATATTTTCCAGGTAATAACCAGCCTACTCAACACATCTTTCATACCTCTGCCGCAGGTTGGCGAACATTCTCTACTATCGTGTCTCTGAAAATAGAATGGATTACACGTCTAGTGTTGGTCTCCAGCTGTTCAATACCACGAGGCACTGGATATCTGTACACCTGTTACGTCAAAATACGCCAAAAATATACATCTGGTGGTGTAAGGTCGGGAGAATGTGGCGGAGTGGATAATCGGTGCGTAAGAAGATTATGGGGCTTCGGGATTGTTCACGCAGTATATGCAATGTATAGCCCCCCCCCCCCCNCTCCATGAAATGCAATTTCTTGCCCTACAAAACGTCATGAGATCACGCAACAAAGGTTCCACAATCAGCTGACGGCAGGTGTGTCGGTTCACTGAAACACGTATTTCCTCCTCGCCTTGAACGAAGTACGGCCCAATTACACCACGACCCGATATTGCGCACTACACAGTAATCTTTGCCGGGTGTAGAGGACGTTCAAACAAACTCCGCAGGCCGTTCAAAACCTAGGAAACGTGTCTTTCGCTTGTTCACGTAACCTTCCAACGTAACGTGACATTCACCGTTGGTGTACCAACAGGAAATGTGCATTCACATACACATTTGCAGTAGAGCGAGCACAGTACTGCACTATTTCAACTATATCCGGTTTTCTTGACTTACGGGTTGGCTGCATTCTGTAAGAAAACCGCTCCTAACTCGTGGACGAGTCTCTACACAGACGATCGCTTCATGTTCGGTTCCTTCGCCACACGACGTTGGCCTTTCTTCGGGGACTGCAGGATCTGTTAGAGGATAACCCCTGCATGCTCATTGTCTGTGGATGGGCGTTTCCTACACGAGGAACCTTTTCGTTGGCACAGAACGGATCCGGTACGTCTGAATTTTTTGCGCCAGCTGTAGCACTGTCCCCTTCGTGGT
>NQII01001621.1:88317-119540 GCA_002778355.1 Clitarchus hookeri
GGGGGTTTATTGAATTCCTCTGGGAAACTTTCCAGCGTAGTCTTCACACTTGGTTCCCCTGATTGACAGTTTCCGTATGTCAGAAATAATGCTCTACAACGGTTTTTTTTATAGCGCACTTAGAGCCATTGTCGCCCACAGCGTGCTGCGACTACTTCGGCGGTGAGTCAAGGTCACGCTGCAGTCTGGCGGAACACCTGCACGCACGCTCGTCTAGCGACAGTGTTGCAAGTTTCGGTATACTCTATTCTGGAGCACTCTGTATAACGATTATTCTTTCTTAAAATTTTTTTTTGATAACATGCTTAGCCTTTGTTTTTTTACATTAGTAATATNAGGGGGTTTATTGAATTCCTCTAGGAAACTTTCCAGCGTAGTCTTCACACTTGGTTCCCCTGATTGACAGTTTCCGTATGATCAGAAATAATGCTCTACAACGGTTTTTTATAGCGCGCACTTAGAGCCATTGTCACCCACAGCGTGCTGCGACTACTTCGGCGGCTAGTCAAGGTCACGCTGCAGTCTGGCGGAACACCTGCACGCACGCTCGTCTCGCGACAGTGTTGCAAGTTTCGGTATACTCTATTCTGGAGCATACTGTATAACGATTATTCTTTCTTAAAATTTTTTTTTGATAACATGCTTAGCCTTTGTTTTTTTACATTAGTAATATTTTCAGATATAGTATACAAGGCTAAAATAAATTCACAATCAAACAAATGTTACTTTTAAGAAATTAAAATTCTCCTATGTTAATTAATCACAAAATTCATTTACCAGGAAATTTGTCCCCCAAACTTGCTCATAGCGAACCAGCAACCGAGCAAAGGCACTAAATCAATAAGGCTTGAATTTATAACGCATTGCAACACGTGCAATAAAAACAGCTTAAATCTGAATGCTTATGAATGTGCATTCACAAGAGTAGCTACGAAAATAGTAATAAAACTTAATGAATTCAAATTAAGTTGTAAAACCACCCCGTTTCATTATGTAATGCTAATGTAAACTTAAGCTGGAAGAAACATGAATCCATGTGTCTACGAGAAAGTCTACCATAGGTTCACGCAACTGGACATATTAAACACCTCCAGATATTTAACTGAAACTATACCAAACTGGTGCTGCCAATCTGTAATTACTGCACAAAATAAGTCGTCAGTGTAGATAAAACACAGCCTATTGTCTATTCGCGGTATCTTCACACTTTTTTAATGAAACCTTTAAAAAATCCCCCCATGTATGAGGCGTTTAATTGCTTCCTAAATGTGTCTTGTATCACAAGCGTTTTACACCTTTGTTAACATAAAAGCAGCTTGTTATTGGTGCCATTGAATTTTNAAATGTGTCTTGTATCACAAGCGTTTTACACCTTTGTTAACATAAAAGCAGCTTGTTATTGGTGCCATTGAATTTAACTTATATATTATATAATTTATAATATTTTACATATAATTATTACTAAGAATTAAAACAGAAAGAAAATACATGTTNACTTATATATTATATAATTTATAATATTTTACATATAATTATTACTAAGAATTAAAACAGAAAGAAAATACATGCTTTGGTAATGCCTAGTAGAAAATATTTCTCACTGAAAACATCATTGAAGTGAGTTTGACGAATGCGGTATGCATCGTCCCTTTGGTGTAATTTTGTAAACTTAGTTAAGTTTTGTTTGCAGAAGGCGGAGGAGTATCCTGAAGGTAGAACTTAAGAAAGATTTCAGAAAAGTTGGAAGAAACCATGAATGGAATGTAATTGCTAATTTTTTTTCAGTTAGACTCAGATATTAGTTGAAACATCTTCATTCCCAGAGCTCATTTCGAGAAAAGCAACAAACAACAACTAATGCATGTGAAATAAATACACACCGTATACACAGAACTTGAAAATAAAATTTTACGAAAAATTGCAAATATATATATATATATATATATATATATGAGACTAGATATTTAATAATTATTCAAATTTTGAAACAAAAATAAAAACCGTGCATAATAGACTACACAATAAATATGATAAACCGTTGTAATGGAAACTTAAAAAATTATGATAAGGTTGTGGGCCGCGGAGGTTTAGAGGCTAGAGCGCTCGCCTCCCGCCAAGGCGAACCGGATTACATTCCCGGCGTGGTTGCTTCCGAATTTTTGCACGTGGAAATCGTGCTAGAGGATGCCGCTGGTCGGCGGATTTTTTTTTCGGGGACCTCCCGTTTCTTCTGCCCTTGTATTCAGTCGCTGTTCCCTTCTCAACTCGCTTCACCCTCATCGGCTCTCAAAATCTCGTTGTTGAAGAGCCGCTCAAATCTCTCCACTCCACAATTACAAGGTTTCCAGCACCACACGCCTGGTTTGCGGGCGGCTTCATAACAAGGCGCAGATTCTTGCACAACGCACAAGCAACTCGAAGCTTTTTCTTCTTCAGTGACGTTGTTGAGGAGGGAAGTCAGATTTTGAAGAATGTACCGTGCGGCCGCTTACGCAATTTTCACATTGCCTGTTCGGAAGTTACGACTTCTGGAGTCCACAGTTCACGAGGTAGGAACACAAGCCCAAAATAATTTTTAGGGTGTACAGTTACATTCATGCCCCAAAGACACAGTATACCCCGGAGGGTTAGAAGAATCACTGGGCTACCGCAATACGACGAGCGAGTGAGTTCAAAGCATTATCGATTGTGTTGAGATCTGGAGACCGGGCGAGCTAATCNACCGCAATACGACGAGCGAGTGAGTTCAAAGCATTATCGATTGTGTTGAGATCTGGAGACCGGGCGAGCTAATCCAAACCGACTATGTTCTCGGTTTCCAGAGAGTCATCCCTTAATATAGCCAAATTTGTGCCAGCGTTGTCGTCTATAAGCAGGATTTGTGCAGANCGGTTTCCAGAGAGTCATCCCTTAATATAGCCAAATTTGTGCCAGCGTTGTCGTCTATAAGCAGGATTTGTGCAGCTATTATACTCCTTTAAGTCTCAGGTACAGTTGGAGGATAACATGGCTCTACGCTTGGCCTGTTACAGAGCCACGGTNTATTATACTCCTTTAAGTCTCAGGTACAGTTGGAGGATAACACGGCTCTACGCTTGGCCTGTTACAGAGCCACGGTAATATATATCGAGAAGTGTACGTGAGCCCAACGCAATGTCGCCTCAGACCATGATGCAGTCACGTCCATAAAGATATTCCTTCGATGATGTTAGCTGCACTCTAGCTAATCCGGCGTTCTCGCCACTAACATTACATTTTTGAACAACACCGACAAACTTCGGCAAGTTATTACTAACAAAAATGCAAGACAAAAACTTTTCTTTTAGTGAATTTTGAAAATTGAGTTTTAAAATGATACAGTTGAAA
This sequence comes from Clitarchus hookeri, assembly GCA_002778355.1. NCBI lineage: Eukaryota > Metazoa > Arthropoda > Insecta > Phasmatodea > Phasmatidae > Clitarchus > Clitarchus hookeri. The sequence continues at coordinate 91,684 of NQII01001621.1, forward strand.
ATATCATAAAGTACTTGCGATTACGTAACAAGTTAGTAAACACTAATTGACATAGGGGCCGTGGGGGCTGAACGGTTAGCCTGCTCGCCTCTCACCAAGGCGAACCGGTTTTAACCCCCGGCCGGGTCACTCCCGGATTTTCGCGTTTAGGAATTGTGCCAGACGGTATCGCTGGTTGGCGGATTTTCTCCGGAATCTCCCGTTTACCCCGCCATTTCATTCCAGCGCTGCTCCATAATCACCTAGATAACCCTCATCGTCCTTGAGACTTCGCTGTTAAGAGCTGCGCAAATCTCTTCACTCACCCAATCACTGATTTGCATAACGGAAGTATTACACTTCTGAAAACGCGGTTGGTAATATCACCACCCTTCATTAAGTAAATGGCNCTGATTTGCATAACGGAAGTATTACACTTCTGAAAACGCGGTTGGTAATATCACCACCCTTCATTAAGTAAATGGCGGTTGCCGCCCTACGTTTGGATGAAACTTTGCAACAGCAAGCTGTAAACTATTTGTTAAGACAAATTATGAATCAGCACGTGTAAATCAACATAAAATATCGCCTTGTTGGGATAGTCTCAGGTGAACTTTTTTAGATAAATTCATGACGAAATTTCAAAGACGGCTAGGGGCATGATAGGTAGGCAGCACCCTTGGCATGGAACTGCACGAATCTTTAGTTGCGGCCCGATAGAAATCGCCGAAAATAGGGTATTTAATCAGTATTGTGTTACGCGAGCGGCTGAATTNTCTTTAGTTGCGGCCCGATAGAAATCGCCGAAAATAGGGTATTTAATCAGTATTGTGTTACGCGAGCGGCTGAATTTATTTGTTCATTTACTTTTTAAGTGTTTAAGTTTGTAATATTTCAGTACATTCGTTTACTACAGGGATTATCTACCTTGTGTTCATTTTAGAGTCAAAATTAATTACCATTTATTTACTCGCGCACCTCTTGGTGACGCGCAATACATCAACGTGCCGTCATCATTTTTAATGCAACAACCCGGACTCACACACTGCACATGACTCTTTGCACGTGTAAATTACAGCGAGCGCTATTCGTTTGTCACCCGCGTGTCGTTCAGTCGCACGTCGTGTGTTGTGTTTGTTTTCTATCTGCCAGGCTACTTACCTTCGGGTTTAAAGTTTCCGCGTGGAGATATCGGAAACAGTTCACCTGAGAGTGTTCTGACGAGGCGACCTTTTCTCTTGATTTAAACATGCTGATTCACGATTTGTCTTACCAAATATTTTACGGATTATTATTGCAAGGTTTTGTGCAAAGAAAGGGTAACATCTCCCGTCTACTAAATTATATTACCAACCGTATACCCAGAGGTTGTAAAAAACAATAAATAATTTTCAATAATTACATTCAATCTGAAGATGCCAAGGGTAAGATCTATGAATCCACTTAAGTTGTTATTTTGAGAATTTCAATACCAAATTAAAACTGTCTAGTAAGACGAGTTGATGACTCAGTAGTAGTTCTTCCATACTTATCCTGCGGATACATGTACATTCTATTTGACAGGCGGAATGAATACCCTACGTTTGGTAATAAATGAAATAAAATCTAATTAATGCACCTTTGTATACCGCTACTGTCAGCCATGCGCGATGTTTACCAAGAAAATGCCACAATATAACTTTTTTTTTAAGTGCCGATGACACATCCCCACTCGTATAGAAATGCAATGTAAAAACAAGAAAGTTTGCGTGTCAGATTAAGCGTAGATTTAAAGGCGGTTTCGTGACGGTTACTTTCCACGTGACCGTACCAATGTTTGTAAATATTTAAGTAAGGGTTAAAGTAGGGATTTAAGTAGAGATTTAGCAACACAAGTATCCGAGTAGTGGACTCTTGAAGCTCCTCTATGAGTTCACGAGCGCAGTTTTGTTTGCAAGACACCGTTTTTTTCCTGTTTACCCCTCCGCGTCTTCGTGGCGCTTACTACCTACACGACTTGTTCTCGTCACTTGTTCATCGCTCACTACACGCATTAAAGGTGAGCCAACCCTCGTCTCTCAGTAAGTGGAACATGCAGTGGCGCGGCCAAAGCGCGGAGTTGCTGATCAAATGTAAAGAGACGCGCGGAATTCGTGTATATTTTTTTTTTACGCGAAACCCATTCACTAGTTTGAGGTCCACAGAACTAGAATGCCACTTCTATCACCCGTCCACCAAGTCTCTAAGTGAGCTCGAGAAGGGCTATGCATGTCGTGCATAAACATACGTTACTTATTCAGGAATGAGCAGAAACATGCGTGGGTAGGTAGATAACTTTTATACTACAGACTGTATAAAGTATAAGCAGCGCTATCGACAAAAATTTCGAGACCCGCTAGGTATACTATTAAGTTTTCTCCCCCCTTCTTTCGTTCCAAACTGTTTCCTCCCAATTGTGGTTTTTAATGCACAACGATTGACTTAAAATAAAAGACAATATAAAACTGCCAGATGTAGTTTAGCTTTAATTATCAATTATTTATATAATAACTTAACTTTTACAAATAGTAAATATTTAATACTGATAAATTATAATATCATGCGAACAGTAACTTTATTATTACTGTTTAAAGTTGTATTATAAGGGTCTTTGCACGTTGACTGTAGCACATTCTTTAATTTATCTACAGCNGGGGGGGGGGGGTCCTAGCTCACGCCCGGTTAGGCTGTACTGTTAGACCTCTTCTGTCACCGGCGCTGATCATGAGAAATGGTTAAATAATTAACTGATCAGTGGCTTTTAAAATTAAGTAATCAAATATCCGCGGCTGTAAATATCTCGCAATCTTACCTTACAAGCTTACCGACTGAATTTATCTAGATAAATGCGAGGGGCATATACGAGGGCGAGTCAAATGAACACCTTAAAATTGTAATAAAAAATTCGTATTTATGCGATACTGTACCAAAAGTTGGCAGTACTGTTAGAATGCTTCAAAAACAACCTGCAGGTGGCAGGACAGTGCAGATAAGCAAACACCATCACAGTACCAGTTAAACGATGGCTGCTCCACTTCAGACATGCACGAAACAAGAAAAGTGTTGTTTTATTCGGTTTTTGAATAGTGAAGGTGTAGAACCTATTGAAATTCATTGAATAATAACGATTCAGTGTGGTGACGCATGTTTGTCCCAGCAGCGAGTTTACGGCTGGAGTAAGAAGTTAAAAAATGGTGTGACTTCGGTAACAGGCGCTCCTCGCCCGGGTCAGGCACAACGAGTGGACAAACCAGAGGGTGCCTCAACCGTCGAAGCCTTTATCTTGGAAAATCATCGAGTGACGACGCATGTAATTGCAGAAATCCTAAACTACTCTTGGCTCGGTACATCACGTCATTCACGATGTGCTCCAGTTTCAATAGCGTGACGGCAAGGCGGGTGCAACGGCAGTTGACTCCAGAATTTAAATCAGCGACGTATTGACGCCTGCGAAAGACCTCCTGCGGCTCTTTGAAGCAGAAGGCGACGACTTCCTTGCAATAATCGTCACCGGAGAGGAAGCCTGTGTCCATTAGCACCGACCGGAAACAAAAGAGATCGAGCAAGGAATTTCGCAATTCCTCATCACTGAAGTCCAGCAAGTTCCTGGCACAGCCTTTTGCAGGGAAGGAAGGTCGTGCTGGCTTTCATTCGGGACGAACCAGGCGTATTTTTGGACCACCACGCGTCCAAGGGGACCACCTTTACCGCTGCCCCACACTCAGATCTCCTTAAGAATAATCTTCGATCTGCAACACGGCAGTGCTCGGCCCCCATGCTGCCCATGCAACAGTTGCGATCTCACAAGACTTGCACTTCCACATTCACAGTGTTCACTAGACCTCGCCTCTGGTGACTACCTCATGTCTGAGCCACCCAACGAGGCAATGGGAGGAAAGAAGCTCCGCTCGGATGAAAATGTACATCAGGCAGTGGACAAGTAGCGGCGCAAGCAACCTAAATAATTTTTGTTTCTCTAGAGGAGACGATTCACTTTATACGGAGACCACGTAGGAAAATGATACAATTTTTCCCCCCTTATTCTTAAAAAACTATATTAAAAAAATTAATGTTACCTTTTGACTCGCCCTCTTACGTAGACCTGAAGATATATTTTGAAAGTCAATTGTATTGTACAAAAAAAACGCTCAAAACTATCGTTCTAATGTTTGTTAATTTAAATATTATAGGTGGGAATACAATTTAAATACCATAAATACGACTTCACGTACTTTGCTACTTATCAAAATACTTCTTTCAAACCATTCTCGCCTTTAACAACGTAAGGAGGATGACGGTGTGTTAACTTAGTTTAGCTATTGCCCAAAAACTGTTGTCCTAAAAGCGACTATATTTCTTATACGAGCAGTAAGTTAAATCATTCATAACCATTCGCAACGACATTTCGCGGCATATTGAGAAAAAAAAATTAACCCCAAAACTTGCGATCAACGTTTCCCAACTATATTCTTTAGTATTCACCTAGTTATATATTCTCATTAAAATTACTCTTCGAAACCTCTGCTTACTTGTACCATTGATAAAAAAAAGTTGGCTATAAACTTGAAAGATTGCTGATAGTTGAGCAAACATAGGGTATTTATCTGATAGCAGTATATAAAACGATATAGGCTATTCACGATAAAGTAAACACTTTAAAGACCCCCCTACGGATATAATAACCTACAATTCATATTTTATTGTGGCCTCAGACGTTAACTTTTGTGTTTATTAGTAACATTGTAACTTTTATGTTAAAACGGGCGAAAAGATACAAATAAGCTGAAAGGAACTTTTAACCCTCCACCTTAAAAAAGCGCTCACTTTACTGCGAACAGCCTNGAAAAGATACAAATAAGCTGAAAGGAACTTTTAACCCTCCACCTTAAAAAAGCGCTCACTTTACTGCGAACAGCCTGTACATTAGTGGAATCTACGCAGAATATGGAAATGTTAAATAAAGATGATTTGAAATAATATAATAATTAAATACAATATAAAACTGTACTAGTTCNCAGAATATGGAAATGTTAAATAAAGATGATTTGAAATAATATAATAATTAAATACAATATAAAACTGTACTAGTTCAATACTCAGACATCTTAAAAATGACCATTTTGAGTAAAATAGTGGAAAAAATGGAAATTGTGAGTGCTTTCACGTAACACAGTCAGACAACTTTAATTCCTGAAATGTGCAACTATATTAACGATATTTTGGTATAGAGTTATTGTAACATAATGTTCTACCTAGTTCAATACAATGACATCTTAACTAATCTTAGAATTGAAATTATATGGTGTCAGTAATTTCAGTTCTACAGCAAGGCATTTTAAAATGTCTTTGTAATGAACAGTAGGTGCAATCGTACTTTATAACAAGTCATGAAATATTGTTAGTATTACCCTTTTCCATGTAGGCAGCACTTTGTTCATTATTGAAAAATATCTTTAGTTATTGACGTGTGTTTCGTATGTTATCTATTTCTGGTTNTAGGCAGCACTTTGTTCATTATTGAAAAATATCTTTAGTTATTGACGTGTGTTTCGTATGTTATCTATTTCTGGTTTTCGTGTAAGATGGAGTCTATAGACAGCAGATTATGTATGCTTGCTACGAAGAAAATAAGAGATTTGGAGAAAAAAGAACACGGTGAAAGAAGCAATTAAATGGTGCGTAACAAATTTCAGTTTATCTTAACTTTAAATCTGTTTGCTTAAACTTTATAAATCAATCTCATAAAAGGTAATTGGACAATTCCAGGAAAACCCGGAAGCAACTGTTAAGAATATCTCGATTGAAGTTTATTCTGAAGATTCAGATGACAGTATTGTTGATCCCACGTATGAGACACCAAAATAAGCCGAACATGGAAATGTAGGCTCAGATTTGGAAGATGATGTAGTACCGATTGCTGGCAAACAAGAGATAGTTCAGGATACCGATGAGCCTAATAATGAGTGTATGTACAATTATCGAAATATGCGACATTATTGAGGAATGTATTGGTATTTTACAAGAGGAATAGGGTATAAGGAAAATGATTTAAAAACAAATTGTCAGAAACGTAAATAGTCAGTGAGTTTGAACAGTTTACAATGACAAGAAAAAATATTGTTTACGTCATGTATGTGTCGTTTTGAACAGAGAATTCTGGAGATACACTAAACACACTGAAGTCACAATAATAATTATCAGGGACAAATTTTATCCTAAATGGCTGTTACAGCAAATGAGACATTATATAATACAAAAATGTAAAGTAGTAATGTTGGTATTAGGGAAAATATTAATTGAATGTTTATTGGTGTACATAATAATTTACATTATACCGTTTTCTTAGTAACGAATATTTGTACAATATACTAAAATAAATTGGTATGCCAAAACATAACGCAAATATTATTCCGTACGATATTAGTTTGCAACGAAACATTGCATTAAAAACAACCTACACCAATAATACCAACAATTTTCCAATATTAATATTCCTGCATTGAGGTTATGTCTCTCGCTCACTTATTGTCTTTAGCCACTAGGCATAAAGCTTGGTTCACAATTGAAAACGTAATAATTATAACAGTTACTTAACAGTTGACTTAAGAACTCAGTGTGTGTGCCCAATGGACTAGTACACCACATAATTTTACAGATATTATTGTAGACGTAGACAATCAAAGCGAAGAAGTAATTTTGTTGGCGGGAAACCCATGTTTACTTCGGAACGAAGATTGAAAATAATTAACACTGCAAATGTAATAGTATGATTTGGCTTTCTTTAATGACATTTTTTCGAACTCTTAAATTTAATGATAGTTCGTGTTTTCATTAAAAAGTAAACACGTACACTATTTTATATTTTGTTTTTGTTTTGTTTCTTATGCCAGAAACCTAAAAAGAGACTACGCAAAGAGAGTAATTGGGAGAAAAATAAGAATAAGAGGCTAGTTAATACTGGCCAATCATATATTACTGCTTCTGGACGGGTGGTCGAAGAAAATGCGATGAAACGACCTTGTGGTGTAAACTGTCGCTTAAAATGTGCAAAGGAAGTTAATGATGATCAGGGGGGCACAATAATTAGGGAATGTTATGGACTCGAAGATAAAAATTAACAAAGAAACGTTATGTCAGAATGCATGCAGGTTACAACACCTAGAAAATACCGCACTCAGAGCGATAGCAGTAGCTCACCGAATTATGCATATTACATTTTTGTAGATGACAAAAAGTTAATGTGTGCAAAACTTTTTTAAGTATACGTTGTGTGTTGGAAACTGCGCAATAGATACAGTTCACAAGAAAACAAGCAGCGAAGGTATAGTACAAGAAGACAAGACAGGCAGACATTACAACCGGAGGTAACATGACCCTGAATGGAAAACCAAATCAGATATCACATCAACTCTTTCACGCGAATTGAATCACATCACTGGCTTGGAGATATCACAAAGGAATATTTTGAAGGCAATATGAATATCTCTGTCATGTAGATACCCTATGTTGAAAAATGACGTATTGAGTGTTTCCTTCCAGCCAAGTACAGCATGTACTAACACATTTTCAACACGGAGTTTAGAATTGGCTTTCATAGGCCTAAAAAGGATCAGTGTTCCTTATGTGAGCAGCACAAAAACTCCGGTGAAAAAGAAAAACCCACTCTTCAAAATAAGCATGATCTTCACATCGCTGCTAAAGAGGCGGCGAGAGAACAGAAACGTATAGATTTAGAAGTTAGTGAAGAAGATAATTCTATGGTTGTTAGTTGCTATGATTTGGAGTCAGTTATTCATTACCTTTTGGAGACATTTCATCGTTTTGCTACAAGAGTAAACTTAACTGCTATAATTTACTACGTATGACATCACGAAGGAGAAAGGGTACTGTTTTACATGGCATGAAGGGATTGCTAAAAGAGGAGCAATAAAACAGCCACTTGCGTATTTTAATTTCTTAAAAAGTGTAAAAATGAAGCAAACATTGTATTTAACTCTGATAATTGTGTTGGCCAAAACAAAAATAAGTTTGTTTTGTCAATGTACATGCATGCTGTGAACACGCTTCCAATTCAATAAGATCCGTTGTTGTAGGCTGTAAGTAAAATGAAGACGACAACATGCACTCTCTCATCGAAAAAGAAAAAAAATCTAGAACTCTATAGAGTGGCCCCATTTATGTCCCTTCACAAGTAACAATGCTAACCAAAATAGGTAAAAAAAGACTGGTAAACTCTACATTGTGCAAGAAATGAGCACTGAAAACTTTTTCGACCGAAGGCTGTATCATAAGACATTGGTTAAAATTTCCAAGTGGATGAATCAGTTCACAAGGTTACTTGGCATGAAGTTAGCGAGTAGCGTGTGACAAAAAACCTTAATAAAGTGCTCTATAAGCCGTAATTCAGTGAATAATACAAGACTTTGACTGTTCGTCCCAACCAGTGAGGGCGTAGGTTCACACTGTACTTGAAAAAAGCTGTACTCTGAGCCTGAAATGATCGCAAAGAAAAACAAGCAATATTTGTTAGGTTTATGTGCATCATATCACATACCTGGTGTGTAACATTATTTTCTTTAAGAATTGTGGTCAGTGCCATGAATCAAGATAAACACTATGCAATCTAGTGATTAATGGTTTTTGTTGCCGAAACATATACTTTAAATATCTTTGTTCGACGCTAAACTACATTTCAGGGACGACTTTAATGTACAAATTAGTATACTTCTCCCCCAAAAAAAGCTATTCCAAGGCATTTATTTTAAAGACTTGAATAGCACTGGTACTTTTACTATATTTTAATTTTTTTCTGAAAAAATAACATTGCAGGTACTTGAATAATTTATAAAATTGTTAGTCTTAGCAACAAATGTTTGAAATATTGTGTACAATATATTATCTGCTTGAAAATTATGTATAATTTTAAATTTGTTTCGGTTCAGTGCCAAGATAACTTAAAAAAAGTTATGTCCATCCAATTAGTATTGCCAACAGCTCTTTTTCCATACGGATATTAGACATTTATTTTTTGTAGAGTTACACACCGATCTACATAAAATGTGATAGAAAAGTTTTCACTGTAAAATTTAACACAACCAAATTATTACGAGGAATTGAAAACTTAAAAGTCAAATATCTCAGATAGGGTTTTTTTTTTTAAGATGTCTGAGTATTGAACTAGCACAGCTGCAATGCCGTCCACGATAGAATACACATAACTATAATTAATCAGCCATGGCATGACCTTAGAGTACATGGGTATGGGGAATTTTTACGTGTTCGAGGCACAGAAGCGAGGGAACGATAGGGGCGACACTACCACGCACACCTGGCACCTCATCGCCTCTACACCCAAGGCGTGCAGTGCATACTTCGCGTCGGTACACTCTACTATGCGAATTATATCTGCAATAGTGGGACATAATTGTGCACGATGAAAGCCCGCAGATTGAACTACGTCCATATGTTTGCATTTTATCCCTTTATAAAACTGCGTAGGCAAGCTCTACAAAGTGCAATTTGTAATTTTCGGTAAAGGGATTTTGGGGTAATTAAGCAATACTTCTCATAAATAAAATAACTTTTATTAAGCATCATACACGTACTGTACATAACCTAATACACGGACATCACCATTAGTACCAACTAACTTTCTGAATACCCAAATAACATCACCAAGCTCAAACTTAAGCTTACGTCGAGAATACAGTACTGGAGATGGAGCAATACTAATAACATAATTAGAAGTAGCAACAAGCTNTTCTCGACGTAAGCTTAAGTTGGAGCTTGGTGATGCTATTTGGGTACTGTGTTAAAGGGATCTGTACTAATAACAAAATTAGAAGTAGCAACAAGCTCATTAATAGCAAAGGTCTTCCAACATATAATGTCTCTTGAATCTACTTGAATACAGCAGAAGAGAGCAACATTCCACTGAGCTTTGCTTATAGGTTTGCTTTGCAGGGAATGACTGCACACAATGGATCTGGTATTCTGGAGGTTTGCTTTTTCAGGCATCCTCACAACAGTACAGTGACTAGTGTTAATTATCTGAGTCAAATAGATTCAAGAGACATTATATGTTGGAAGACCTTTGCTATTAATGAGCTTGTTGCTACTTCTAATTATGTTATTAGTATTGCTCCATCTCCAGTACTGTATTCTCGACGTAAGCTTAAGTTGGAGCTTGGTGATGCTATTTGGGTACTGTGTTAAAGGGATCTGTACTAATAACAAAATTAGAAGTAGCAACAAGCTCATTAATAGCAAAGGTCTTCCAACATATAATGTATCTTGAATCTACTTGAATACAGCAGAAGAGAGCAACATTCCACTGAGCTTTGCTTATAGGTTTGCTTTGCAGGGAATGACTGCACACAATGGATCTGGTATTCTGGAGGTTTGCTTTTTCAGGCATCCTCACAACAGTACAGTGACTAGTGTTAATTATCTGAGTCAAATAGATTCAAGAGACATTATATGTTGGAAGACCTTTGCTATTAATGAGCTTGTTGCTACTTCTAATTATGTTATTAGAATTGCTCCATCTCCAGTACTGTATTCTCGACGTAAGCTTAAGTTGGAGCTTGGTGATGCTATTTGGGTACTGTGTTAAAGGGATCTGTACTAATAACAAAATTAGAAGTAGCAACAAGCTCATTAATAGCAAAGGTCTTCCAACATATAATGTCTCTTGAATCTACTTGAATACAGCAGAAGAGAGCAACATTCCACTGAGCTTTGCTTATAGGTTTGCTTTGCAGGGAATGACTGCACACAATGGATCTGGTATTCTGGAGGTTTGCTTTTTCAGGCATCCTCACAACAGTACAGTGACTAGTGTTAATTATCTGAGTCAAATAGATTCAAGAGACATTATATGTTGGAAGACCTTTGCTATTAATGAGCTTGTTGCTACTTCTAATTATGTTATTAGTATTGCTCCATCTCCAGTACTGTATTCTCGACGTAAGCTTAAGTTGGAGCTTGGTGATGCTATTTGGGTACTGTGTTAAAGGGATCTGTACTAATAACAGAATTAGAAGTAGAAACAAGTCAATAGCAAAGGTCTTCCAACATATAATGTCTCTTGAATCTATTTGACTCAGATAATTAACACTAGTCACTGTACTGTGCTGGCGCGTTCAGGGTAAAAGTTTAGTGTGCAACGGAAGTTGCGCGCGCACAGTGTAACGAAATTCGACTGTGAACGTGGTAGCGGTATGATGCCATGGAAATGCCCGATGTTCTGGGACTGTTTATTGTCTGCTTAGCGACGTATTGTAATGCATGCGGCACTAGCCTAAAACCAAAATATTTTCGCAAACTTTTTTTCTTGTTTGTTTGCAAATTTTTGAAGTTATACTTATTTTGGTGCGTTGAGGGTGAACGTTTAGTGTGGAACGGAAGTTGTCTTTCTTCGGTCATTTTATCGTTTTCCCACTTACATAAATTATTCGCATACGTAATAAAATTTTATTTTAGTCACGCCAAAGAAGTATAACTTCTAACGCGCGTACATAAGTACACGCACCCATGTTGTTTTACTATTATCACGATTTTCTTCACTTTGAATACACTTAATATAAAAACGTCTTAATATGGGCTAAGGTGAACGTAAACGTCGTATTCCCAGAATATATATTCACTGAGATATGCGTAACCGCACAAACAAACAATGAAAAAAAAAATTACGACTATAATCCATTCACGGTATCTTCGATACTTTTGAACAGAACCTTTGAAAAATCACCCTAGGGGTTACATGTTCAATTGGTTATAAAAAAATTGTATGTGGAGAAAGGTTTTGTCTTGCTTTTAGCACTGAAGCACTATATAAATTGGTTGTTTTAAGTATATTTTTTCAATAAATTATAATAATTGGTTAAACGTCCGTACGAATTAACAACGGATTTTGAAGGGCCATGTTGGTTATAGCTGAAAAGAAATAGTTCTTTGGTTAAATATTAATATCTATACATTTAATGCCGTAATTGTAAAGTTAATATTGCTAAACTATATATTTACATTTTTACGTAGCACTCATGGGTAAAGATTTCACTGTTATTAATTGAAATTAAATAAATTTCAGTGTCTGTCCAGCGGACTCATACACTCCATCTTGTCCGTTTGGGCACGTTTTTTTCAGAAGTATAACCACGCCATATTGGATATTGGAGACGCTGAATTGTGGTTATAAAACTAACGTAACACATTCTTTCTACTTATAAGATAATTCTAGGTTAAGATGTAATTTTGGTATTAGCGTCGTTATTTCTGCAGTTTATCTTTGTAAGTTTTAAATAAACGTGCAAAATATAGAAAGGCATTTGAATATTTCCGTTACGTAATTCCCTTCGCAATCCTTAACAGAAAAAAATATTTTAAAAGAATGAAAAGGAATCGATTTTTGGTCAATAACTGATAATCGATTATTTTCGAAAGCTTTCTGTGGATCGTAAGAGATAGCAGCACATTAGCGTTGGTTCTTGAGCACCATATGTTAGCCGTGACTTACACGTCTTTCTCTTATATCGTCTTTGCGCCGCACGTAGTGTTGTTTTGATATTGTGGCAGTGAAGAAGTGCGACAGTTTCTTGATGGAAAACCGATGTACCTACACCGCAGGTTTAAAAATGAAAGTGATTTTGTTCGCTGAAGAGTTTGGAAATCGAGCCACGGGCCGTGAATTCGTAGTAAATGAAACGTTAGTGCAGGGCTGGAGGAATTTTTCTCACTTATAAGTCGCACCCCAAGTTTTCAATAAAATTTTTAAAATAAAATGTACGACTTATATGCGATAAAATACGGTACCATTTATCACAGTGAAATCTTTAACCTGAGTGCTACTTCCAAAGTTTATTATGTAAAATTTAACTTTTTCCTTACACCAAATATGTAAATAAATCTTAATACAATAAGTAAACTTTAATTAAATTTTATAATTAACAGTTCCGATATATACTTCAATCTACCATTTTGTATGTATTACAATATTTTGCTAAATTGATTAGCATTTTTTTAGACATTTGGAGAATTTTATTAAAATACATGACAGTTAAGATTACATGGCATTGTTTCTCTTCAAAAATAAATTTTGGTAGTTCCCACATGGACACTGTTAACAAAATATTTGACAGTTCCCACATGGCACTGTTTTTGTTTACAAAACGTTTGACAGGTGTCACATGGCAATGTTTTGTTTACATACTGTAGAAGGATACATAATCGGCTCCCTGAAAGTAGATCTTTAGCAGGGCTTCAGAAAATCTTGAAGTTACCGTGAATACAGTATACTAAATGTTAAAGTTCACGTCTTACCGAGGATCAAACATGAATCATTAAGATAGCGGCGCGGGGGCACAAAACGACAACAGATCACAGATAACCACTAGAAAGAGTTTCTCGAAAGTTTGCGTGGATCAGAACGAGGACGGTGATAATGTATTGCTGTCAGCACTTATGAAATTGACTTGCAAATAATCGCGTTGGAAAATGAGTCTTTGGAAGTGAATACGTTTTACAACAACTCTGACTGGAATAATTTCAGTTTGGTTGCCATGGAGTTAACTTGACAGATAAGGTCTGCGATTAATGTTTACGCATGAAGAAGAAAACGGCGAAAAAATAAGAGTCTAAGCAGGACTTTAATCCTGCTCACTGCTGAACATCACTTAAACAGCCGTTTCTCGTGAAGAATTGCGCAACCTTCCCAAGGCACTCTTAGTCTTGCCGCTGTGTTCTGAAACACGAAGGTAAAAGAACGGCACATCTCAGCATGAAACGTGGGAGTACAATTTTCCATGCTACGGCAGGAAATAAATCCCGAAACTTTTCGCCCTCCATTAGAACGTTCTTGCCCTTCACGCCAACCGGCCAGACGAGAAAAATTTCATAACGTTATCTTAAACTTTATTTCTCCTTGAACACGGTTTTGTTGACCGAGTTGGCTAGAAGGGGAGGCTATCTAGTGGAAAAGATGTGAGCTAACGCATCGTAAATAACTCCACTGGTTTCCGCGTAGAATGAGGACGGAAATCATTATCGAAATGTCCTTCACCAACGCAGACGTCAAGGATGGAGCTCGCGAGCTGCGAAACGCTAGTCCGGTATACTAACAGTAAGAAATGCAGATCATCTATTTAGAAACACTGAATTATTACAAAACTTTAATAAACCTTTTCTGTTACTGTGTCATATACAGAATGGGGCGAATTTCAAAAGAAGAACTTTGGGTGGTGATTCCTTATGCAAAATGAAATAGAAAATAAAAATGACACGTTCAACATAAAGTGAATGTTAAGGGAGTTTAAGTCCTCGAAAATCTAAATTTTAAACTGTATTTTAGCGAAATATTGGAAATTGAATGGAATTAAACTACAATTCTCCGAAAATTGTTTGATGTTATCAGGATCTTTAACATAAGAGAAAACTTGTTTATAGCTCCCCTCGTAATGGAAATAACACGGCTACCACCTTTGTTTTACAGGCAAATTTTTTACAGCCAGGAATTACGAACGTTTGGTGCTGGTTTGTTGGACACTACGATCTAATTAAAAAAACGTAGTCCTCGTGTTTCAAATGCCCATGACTCGCCGTTTTCGTGTAAAGCGTACACAAATCTTTCGGTAGCAGCAATACAATTGCAGGCGCGTAAGCATTACCAACACGTCCTGCAGGGAATCACACAGTGGCCGTCGCCAGCAACAAACAGGCAGCTTCAGTACTGTCAGCTCATTAGTGCATGATACATGATGTGTACTGTAAGTGTTAGAAATGTCCTCCACCATCGTCTGTGCAATGGACACAGTATTGTACAATCACTCATGCACGTATTGTTGCCTACACGTCAGGCACTGTATCGCTGCAGTCGAAGCTTTGTGTGCATTTGTACACGAAAACGGTGGCTCATGGGCAATTGCAACAAGAGAACCAGTTTTGTTAATTAGGTCTTACTGCCCGTAAACCAACATCAAACGTTCATAATTACTGAAGGTAAAAAAGTTGTATCAAAATAAGAGTGTGGCTGCTCTGTTATTTTATTACAAGAGGAGGCATTAATGTGATTTTGCTCTTATGTCGAAGATCCCGAGAACATAGGGCAATGTTCAGAGAATCGTAACTAAATTTCACTTGGTTTCCAAAATATATATAAAAAAAAAAAAAAAAAAAAAAAAAANAAAAAAAAAAAAAAAAAAAAAAAAAGCCGTTTTAAAATCTTAATTTTAAATTACTCAAATTTTCCTTACTATTTAGTTTAGGTATAAAGTGTCTCTGCATATTTCCCACTTGATTTTGCATAGTTAATAACAACATGAAGTTTTGTTTTTTTTTAATCCCGCCCCATTCTGTATATGGGACGTTACACCGCAAGTGGATTGGATGATATTCAGTGTTTAAAACAGAAAACAGCATCCATGTGACGAAGCCATTTTTGTGTTGGGAGATATCGTGCGTTGCCGGGACTATATTACGCAGTCTTACAAGTAGCTGCTGCNAATCCCGCCCCATTCTGTATATGGGACGTTACACCGCAAGTGGATTGGATGATATTCAGTGTTTAAAACAGAAAACAGCATCCATATGACGAAGCCATTTTTGTGTTGGGAGATATCGTGCGTTGCCGGGACTATATTACGCAGTCTTACAAGTAGCTGCTGCCAATTACATTACACACAAAAACATTTCCATTGGTCCCGTCATGTATACTACATAGCCCATTCACGGTTACTTCAAACTTTTCTGAAGCCCTGCTAAAGTTATACTTCCAGGATGTTCCTCCGTCTCCTGCAGACATTTACCCTGAAGGGACAATGCACCGCGTTCGTGCGCACTTAGTGTAGTATAATTTTGCATAAGAACTATTTATTACTAGGCACTACCAACATACCTTTTTTTTCCCCCTTATTTGAATTCAAAATAAATATAAACGAAATATTATAATTGCAGAGATAATATAAGCAAAAGTTCAATTTAAGAAAAAAATAAGAGACTTTAATGTTAGCAGAAAAATAAAACTCTTGTGATACGTGACATATTTAAGAAACAATCAAACACGTCGTACATAGTGTGATTTTTCAAAGGTTTGTTAAAAAAAATGCGAAGAAACCGCGAATAGACTATAACAGAGTATTGTGCTTAAACTCGGAGGATGCGCGTTTCCGAACAAAAAAATTTGTAGCTGCAATACTTTAACCTGGTCATTTAGAAGCGACTGAAAATGGTTAAATAAAAACACAAGAAAANATTTATTACTAGGCACTACCAACATACCTTTTTTTCCCCCTTATTTGAATTCAAAATAAATATAAACGAAATATTATAATTGCAGAGATAATATAAGCAAAAGTTCAATTTAAGAAAAAAATAAGAGACTTTAATGTTAGCAGAAAAATAAAACTCTTGTGATACGTGACATATTTAAGAAACAACCAAACACGTCATACATAGTGTGATTTTTCAAAGGTTTGTTAAAAAAAAATGTGAAGAAACCGCGAATAGACTATAACAGAGTATTGTGCTTAAACTCGGAGGATGCGCGTTTCCGAACAAAAAATTTGTAGCTGCAATACTTTAACCTGGTCATTTAGAAGCGACTGAAAATGGTTAAATAAAAACACAAGAAAAATATAGAAATATTTATGAACGTTTTGAAACTTTTGCTTTTAAAGTCACTGAAGTTTATCAGCTTCGTACAGACGCTAGTATTACAATTTCCACGCAGTTGAACCTTCCACTAATTAATTATATTCAGAAGTTCGGCATGTGATACCTTCCGGCTGGACGATTTCGCGTTTGTGTTTCAAACGTTCCTCGGAGTGTTGACATTTCTCCAACTTGCAAGATGCTTACAAGTTGTTGCTGAAGAAGAAGCCTCGTTCTGGTAACTTGACAAATCAGTCTCTTTGCGTTTCTAAAACTAGGTTTCATTTCGAGGGGACGTCTGTATTTCGCGGTGATGCGTTACAATACGTGCTGGGCCGTGCTACCGATGAACGCAGAGTTGCCAACTTGGTCATTTTATCACCACACATAGTGAATTCAGAAGATGTTCTGGTAGCCAAATTTTGTATTTGCGACAGGCCGAAAAATTTGTACTTTCCTTAAAAATCTGGCGTTAGATCAGGTGATTTGAAGGAAGACTGGACATATTTCTTTAATCGTCAGATTNGTACTTTCCTTAAAAATCTGGCGTTAGATCAGGTGATTTGAAGGAAGACTGGACATATTTCTTTAATCGTCAGATTATCGTATTTTCGTGTCTTCAAAATTTTTTATTTCCCCGGAATATGTGAGCTTGCGAGTATCTTGAGATGCACGTTACATTCTTTATTGCCTAGGATTACCTGACTATAGATAGTCGTGTGGGCAGTCTCATGTGCGAACCACGATATGGTATGGCTTCGTCGTAAGCTGAGTTTTTGGAATTTCTAAAGAAGAAAATTCATTTAAGTATATATTCATACAGCTTGAGATGTAGTGGATATGTTATTAGAATAATTGAATATTTTTACTTTTCATTTATAATTGCATCGATTCCTACCAGTGATATATATATGTGTGTGTGTGTGTGTGTCGTGTGTATGTGCGCGTGTGAGAGTGTTTGCGCGCGCGCGCGTGTGTGTGTGTGTGTGTGAGTGTGTTTGTGTGTGGCCAAAAACCGTAACGAGCAATAATAAATAATATTTCAAGCCTCAAAAACAAAATTTTACAAATTTTGTTTCAATTTAATTTTAAAAAGGTTTGAGGGTTTTACACAAGGAAAAAACTTAAGCATTAAAAGGCAGAACTTATAAAGTTTTCTGTCGCCTTAGCTTAAATTGAAGTATACACAATTAAGTTGATATTCCTTTCTAATTATTTTTCACAGCAGAAAAATTTGGGAACAAGAAAAATCAATTTCTAAGTCTTTAGTTTGGTCAATCAGAGAGGAGNTATTTTTCACAGCAGAAAAATTTGGGAACAAGAAAAATCAATTTCTAAGTCTTTAGTTTGGTCAATCAGAGAGGAACACATATATTTTAATGAACGCATTTTTATATTTTATTTAAAACAACGAACATTCAAGCAAGAATTATTGCTGTTGCTCAGCTTCTAAAACAATTGTCCACGGCAAAAATTCCATTAAATGAATACCTGTTTCTATTTTGATTTCAAATAAACCACTATAACATGATTATATATTGGTCGAAATCAGGCAGTACAGTCGTTATTGTGCCACTTAATTTTTTGGAGCCTACTACCTACTGCTTACTTCTTAGTGCTTAATTTGTAGTGTTTTCATTGTGAAAACCCTGTAAGATTACAAGCTGGTTATTTTATTGTGACTATTATTTTTTATTTATTGTAATTTTCGGTGATTTTTTCCAAGTTCAAAGGTTTTAAATAAATTTTTGTTGTTTGAAAATATTTTTAAAGTATTTTTTTTGTGATTTTATTGTGATTATAAAACATTTATATCGATTTTAGAAGGCTTTTTGTTGTTTTAGAAGATTTTGAACGATTTTTTAAAATTTTTAAGTAGTTTTATAAGATTTTCAGTGGTTTTCGAATAATGTTAATAATTTTTGAAGATTTTCTAGCGATTGTCAAAGATTTTTGGTGATTCCCAAAGATTGTTTAGCAACTTAAATAGTTATTTTTTTTATGATTTTCAAATTTTTTTTTTTGGGGTATTTCAAATATTTTCTTGTGACTCGTGAAGAGGTTTTGCACCTGAAAAGATAATATTGAAACCTGGAGAGATAATATTGAAGAGACTGCTTTTTTTTGTAATTGTTGAACATTTATTTATATAGTAAGTTTCGTATCTTTAAAATGTTTCTAAAATTTTAGGGAATTTTAAAACATAAGTGGTTTTTCATGAATTCCCTTGGATTTTAAAAGTCTTCTGAAAATTTTTGTGTTTATGGATTATAGTAATAAATTTAATTTTAAATCGTAGTGGATTAATTTTTATTCCCATAAATAAAGGATATTACAGAATGAAGCTGGCTACAAATGTGAACACAGGTCCTACATAGTTGTAATGAGCAACTACAAAGTATGTATCATATTGATAGATGAGTTTGATAATGCAATCGCTGTTAAACCTCACAATGTAAATATAATTACGAAACCTATTGTCCTTATACGTGAAGGTTTAAACGTTAATTATGATCCGTACACGGTACGAGTTAAAGTCTATTGCTTACGTGAGCAAAACCTTCTCTAGAAGTGGAAGAATAAATGTACAGCGCAGAAAACAAGAATACAATGACCTGCGTATTTGATTTTGAACGTTTTAATAAGTATTTAAATCGTAGCGCTTTTGTTTTACGGACAAAAAACGAAAGTCGAAAGTGTCTTTTGTTATTTTTACCAAGCAGATGGATAATGTAATGTACTCCGTATATATTTAGGACTAGCGAACCGGCCCGGCTTCGCCCGGGTAAAATTGAGTTTTACAGTGATACACAAATAAATGAATAGGAAAAAGACAATTCATTTATGTGAAACAGAATTATAAAATTATACTATTTTGGCCTAGGTTTTTAACTGATTACGGCAACCCAAAAGGAACGAAATGTTTTTTACCCGATAACCAAGAAGTAGAGTAATGTAATGTTTTTGAAGTGTATCTGTGCAACTATCGCGTAGTTACCACTTTTCCGTTTCCAGCGTCGATGTATTAAAATCAAAACGTGAGTTTCATGAAGTTGTTTATTTAGAAGTAAATGTTCCTTAGTACTACTTTTTGCGCTTGGCTAAGTGATTTTAACGATCACCAAACTTAAACAACGTTTCCAGCGGCACACATTTGGATGGGTGACCGTTTAGTGGCAAAACATCTGAGCGCTTCCGGGCCTTGGAGAGGACGTTAAATATTCGGTCCCGCTTTTCATCGATTGATAGCAGTTGTTAAGACATTTCAGAGATCCTTTGGCGGCCTGATAAACTCTGACACCAGAGGAAAATAACATTTCCATCATGTTTCCAGCCATTGCAGAATTAGGATTTTCGTTGTTATTCCATAGGAATGGTACAATTTTCCGGTATAAATGTATCCTATGTCCTATTCCAGGACCTAAAGTACATACATACCAAATTTAATTAAAATACGTTAAGCCGTTCTGGATCTGAGTGGTAATAAACATGCACACATACACACATATACTTTTACATTTATAATATTAGTAGGATTAGGTCGAACTACCGCGGTGTGCTTAAATGTGCTGGGACTGCAAGAGCACTACAGGCCAGAGAGCTTAATAAAGAAAGCACGCAATGTAATGTCCTGCTGCATCCAGAGGGTGTTACTGCCAACGATGCGATTGCCCAGAACTTTTAGTACGTCCAGATTTCTTCAGATTAATTCATAGTTAGCTATGTCTACTAATTATTATTTTTTGAAAGGAGCAGAGACGATTTTTTTTTCAACTTGAACTTAAGTCAAATAATTTTTATTTTTTGAAAGGAGCAGAGACGATTTTTTTCAACTTGAACTTGCCCTAGTTAATTGAACCACGTACATGCTGGCATTATATATTTGCGTAATACCCTGAGCTACTCTGGAGAAGAGACACAAATTAAGTAATTTTTCATCAGGAAGTTTAGAATTTTTATTGCCAGGCATAAATTTAATGGACCATATCCGGTAGCTTGTCAACTAACTACTATAATACCTGTCGAATCGTCTTCGTAAAAACTTGGAAAAAAAATACGGTGGGAGTTGGATAAGCGACGAAAGCGGACTGTACACAACTGCTTCTCGATTTGCGCTTGGCCTGTACGCCTCTGCTGATCGAATTCTGCGGGAATAAAGTTATGCCGGGTAGGCAGGGAATTGCTAACGCTTTTCTTCACTCTCTAGGGCGCCCACCAGGCTGCGCACACTCTGCTGAGTCGCATCTACGCCACAGAAACGGGATAGGGAGAGAGATTCCTTCACACCTCTCGGACGACGTTGGGGTGTCTCGTGTGTGTGTCCACACAGATGTATAGCGGGGATGAAAGCACATGAGAGTATGTGTAGTGGTAATGNGGAAGGACTTGCAGCTGATGCAAGCCCTCGTTACATTTGAATGTCCTCTTCTGGCACGAGGCAGCACCTGATACCCCACCGGGGAAGCGTCGAAGGTTTTCCATCGAAAAAAGCTTAACGGAAGAGAAACGCTGGGGCGAAAACGAGGGGAGGCTAGGAAAATTTCGAACCCCCCTCCCCCAGCGTCATATTCAGGCTTCTTCTTTCCCTTGCTGTGGAGTTCAGAAGATCAGGCAGCTTACTTGCGCCATCAGAAGGAACACAATGACGCGACGATGGCCAAGGAGATAGACGGGAGATTTGACTGGAAACTTTTCCCGAAGAGACAAGACTGGCGTGGTCAGAACCATTACCAGGTTGTTCGGGGCATGAACTAATGATGAGGTAGATTGCTTAATAGTCTTCTGCGCATGTACCCAACATTGACCTTCCCCAAATGAACACATCTGTCACAGTCAAATGGTCAACAATATTAAACATATTTGTTTATATCTTAATTTTTAAATGAAAAGCTCTATTTTATATTAATAAAATACTTTTAGCAATTTGAATTTAATCAAACTGCATTACAAATTGGTTAGAGTAAGTATAAAAACTTCTCAAAGAACTTTGTTTACTAAACAGTATTCTAACCTCAAATCGAATCCACGCCGTTTCTGCTAGACATGTTGGCAGAGAGGCAGTTCAATGTTGGGATACGGAGACTGGTTGTGCACAGCCAGCGAGATTGGTATACCTCATCATTAGTCTGTGGTTCCGGGACCGTGATCATTGTGGCATCACGCCCATTTGACAAGTTTGCCGTATCGGCGATTCTTCGAGATCCAACACATTACCACAGTACTGTTCGTTATGTTCTCTGCAATATCAAAGTGTAAAGTACTCGAATGGACAAGATGGATTGTGTATCAGTCTGGGCAGGATAAGAACATTAGATTGGGAGACTTCCAACTCGGCATTATATTTGCAGAGAGTATAGTAAGTGTTTACGGCGTCGAGTGAACGAGTAGGAGGATTGTAGAGAGACCAACAGAACTGATGGCTATGCTGTCATGAATACACGCCACTCTCTTCCAGCTTGTGTTCATTTCCAATAAATCTTCACCGCACTCAAAATGTCAAGAAAACAGAAGATGAACACCATCTTCTACCTCGAGGGGCCATGGTGACTGAGCGGTTAGACTGCTCGCCTCCCACCAAGACAAACTGGGTTCAATTCCTGGCCGGTAGTGTTAAGGGATTAAGTGCTGGTGAATAATTGGTCGAACTAAAGTGGTGGGGTGAGGGGTATCAGAATAAATACTCATTTTCAATTTTTACCTTAATTAGCATTAAAACGAAAAATGTTTTTTAATAAATCATAATTCAAGTTTTAATACCAAAATTTATTAATTTAATAAATTATGCATGTAGGATTGGAAAAATTACTTTTTTAAATGGGATTAAAAATTACAGATTTTCCTGTGTCTATAAATATGAGTGCCATTAGCTTGCCTGNTGGAAAATTACTTTTTTAAATGGGATTAAAAATTACAGATTTTCCTGTGTCTATAAATATGAGTGCCATTAGCTTGCCTGGCGGTTGAACCGAGAGAGTGGGCGGGTGCTGACAGCTCGCCTGGCGGTGAAATAGACAAATTAACACTACCTATGTGTTGAAAATAGAATCCAACATGGAGTGTGCCGACAGCACCACCTATACTTAAAAAAAAAAAACATAAAGAAATATGGCTGCCACCTGATGGCTAAATCAACAGCTCACCTGGTGACGAAATTGATTGTTAGTACACTAGCGCCACCTAGGCGATGTTAAAGTAAACATATGGAATCCAAGATGATGGCTACCAGCAATGTATAAACAAATGACAAACGAAAAATCAAGAAGGCTTCATACGACGGAATGAGTAATGGTAAGAGGGTGGAGGCCTGCTGACTAATTAACCAATGAGAAATCTTTAAGGGGAGGGGAATGTTAAGGCAATGTGATTTATTAGAGTTGGTTAAGTTGTCTGCTAGACATGAAAATGGGGGACCTCCGGAAATGTAAGTTTTTAAAAATATATTTTAATAGTATTTTTTCTAAATATTTTAAAATAATTTTTAATAATAATTTTTTTAAGAATTTCTTAATAATTTTTTGGGATTTTTGTGGAATGTTTAGGTTTACAAAGTCAAAGGTCACCGGGGTCAAGGTCAAAGTCACCAACATCCAACATGGCGGACAAAATGGTTGCCGGGTACCGGAATGACAGAGCATGAACAGTTCCGACTCTCCACCCCAGACGCCGATGCGCCAAAACGAGCTTTTTTTTCTACTGGTATGCCTACATCAAAGGAACTGCCACACCATTTCACTCTTTATAAATAGCAGTTCTTTTATATTGCACAATTCCAAATAGGCAAAGTAGAAGACTCAAAATCANCCATTTCACTCTTTATAAATAGCAGTTCTTTTATATTGCACAATTCCAAATAGGCAAAGTAGAAGACTCAAAATCAACCATTATAATTACGTCCCGTCGCCTTTATTGTCTCTGAAGCAATTAATTACATAAGTGTTCGCATTGTTTCAGTTCAAGAAGTAACATCTATGCACCACCAACTTGCATTAAAGTACGTATATTAAATGTATTAAATGGGGTTTTGTAAATATGTTAAATTCTNCCATTTCACTCTTTATAAATAGCAGTTCTTTTATATTGCACAATTCCAAATAGGCAAAGTAGAAGACTCAAAATCCACCATTATAATTACGTCCCGTCGCCTTTATTGTCTCTAAAGCAATTAATTACATAAGTGTTCGCATTGTTTCAGTTCAAGAAGTAACGTCTATGCACCACCAACTTGCATTAAAGTACGTATATTAAATGTATTAAATGGGGTTTTGTAAATATGTTAAATTCTACAATGCCACGCCAGGAGGCTATGAGCGGCTGGTATAAAGCTGTTCTAGTCTTTATATAAGCTTGTATAGGCTGTTCACGGTTATTTGAATATTTTCGAAATAAACCTTTGAAAACTGTGACTGCTCCTACCTGCATGTATTTTAACGGTTACGCTGACTGGCAGGCGTCCAGAAAAGTTGGCAATGACAGAGGGAAATTATTTCCATGTTCTAACGTTCAATCAATAGTGCCAGGTTAATATTTGTGAATACTAAGGTAATCTATTTTGCGTTTTATTTTTTTAAATTAATATTAATGTAAGAATGAGTAAAATTTATAAAATATTTACCTTTATTATAATTCCACAGTTTCTCTTAACCGATGCATGAATAAAGTGTTCAGGCTCATGGCAATGTTAATTTCACAAATAGCGGAAGAATACACAACCCTCAGTTTACCGTTAACAGCCTGTACAAGAGCAATTGTGGCATGGCGACAGGTGTAACGGAGACATATAGATCTTGACAGCCGATGAGGATGAAGCGAGGTGAGTATAGATTAGCACTGGAATGCAAGGGAGGGGGGAAAGGGAAATCCCCGAGGAAACCCTCCGACCAACGGCATCGTCGGGCACGATTTCCACGAGCAAAAATCCGGGAGCGAAACTCGCCAGGAATCGAACCAGGTCCGCCTTGGTGGGAGGCGATTGCCCCGGCCCTTGCGTCACCGCGGGCCCGGTGGATGTAGTGTAATATCGGTTGTACTCGGCGAAAGCCGTGGGAGCTGGTGAGGCCGCTGCTATGGCAGGGCTCGTACGATCTTGTACGGAATATGGTACCATGTATTGTGGCCATCAGGAAGCAGCATGCGAAGACAACCTTATAAGATAGAATTCTACACATTATCTTTAAATGAAATCTGCATCACATTTGTAACATTACATTTAATGGGAACCAAATGATTGAACTTTTGTTTTTTGCATTTTTCTCTTTCCGCTTAAATAAACTGCGCGGGTAAGCACTAATCATGCATTAAAAAAATACGTTTTTACGTTTTCTTTTAATTTGTCTGACCGAAGAAATGTAAAATGCGGCAACAGTAAATAAATTATTTTTGCTTTCACTTATAGAAGCTTACTTCCAAAAACATTCCTTTACTGAGACACGCGTATACGCAAAGTAATTGATTTTGCAGGAACTACATATTTTACTCAGTGCAAGATGACGCAAAAGATTCTGCAAGATATAGAAATTGCTTATGATTTGCTAGAAACTGTCCTTGGATTGTTTTGTTTGACGCCACACTTGCTGCAGTATTATTTCCAGATTTTTTTTTATTCGAGGTCATGCAAGTTGCACGGAACAGGATGGTTCTAATAATGCATCTACCCCCGTCGCTTTGTTTGAATTTCAACCATGGAAATATGTAAACTATATGAGCTTTCGATACAAAAACTGTCACTGGTGAAATTCTACATAGCTTCAGTTATATTTTTGAAAACCAATGGAGTCAGGATGTTGCCAGTTCAATACAAACACCTTCCCTGCAAATATTTATTTGATTTAACGATAATCAAATAAATATTTCTATTTGAACTCGACTTGTATGCCAGTTGCTTACGTAAAGCATCTTGCACCGTGTAAATCCTGGTTTCATGTATCTCAGTATGTGGAAGCTCTCCATAAAATGCCAACGTTTCTCACCATATACGTTGTTCGTGGCACAAAGGGCATATACAAAGAATGATAAAAATAATTCATGGCTGAGTTTCTAAACAGCTAGGGAAGTCACTTTACGAAACACGAGATAAAAGTCATGAACACTAGAGACTCCTCGCATTGCAGTGCAGATAACAGCGGGGTTGCGAGTCCCGTGATGGATTTATTACGGGGAAGCGAGTATGAACTATGTTCGGGACCTGAGGTCGAAACAGATTCACGGGTGGGCTACACGTAAGCGTACTTGAAAGTAGAGATGAGCAATATTTCGATTTGATAAATTTAATAAACTATTCAAAACGAAATAAATATACTAAGGCTAATGCTGAGTAATATCGGCAGTACAATTTAATTTATTTTCTCTTATCTGAGCTCAATTCCTTGTTTCCCCATTTTAGCCTACTTTCCTTGCAAAAGGTATTGTGCTGCCGTTGGCCAGACTGTATCCTTCACAATATATATGGTAGTTTGTCGACTCTATCCCTCCCCTTATAACTTATTAAACTTTGCACCAATTTGCACTAGAATGTCAATACTTTTGACACATAGTAATGTCTTCCTACGTTTAAATATTTTGAAATTCATACATTAATTGTTTTAAAAATTGTTGTACTACACATTTTTAAACTCTGACAGTAACACCAATTTGAATCACACTTGGTTTGTTGGCAGTATCGAGTGAAATAATTACATTGATAAATAATATGCTGTACGAAAAATTACGTTTATATATATATATTGTATTTCTCATGTAACTATTCAACTGAGTCCCACCAAGTTTAGAATACAACGAGTTGTATAGAACTCAGTTAACGCCCATGAAGGTTTTGTAGTTTGTAGGTCACTAATATTCAAAGCGATACTCTTACGAATACTTTAGCGTACCTCTGACACAGTTTTGTCGAGTTAATCTATTCTTTCTAGAGTAATAGTAATTACCAAGTCCGTAACATTTTTTCAATGAGTTAGAGATTTGATGTTTGCTTGACCGCTTGACGCGAAGTGAGGTGAGCAGTCACGGAATGTAATGATGAGAGAAAAAGTAAATACTCATGCTAAACCCACTAGCTATAGTCCATTCACGGTTACGTGCAACTTTTCTGTAAGCCCTGCTTAAGTTATAATTCCATGATAATCATCCGCTTCGTGCAAAGAAAGTTTAACGTATTCTAGAAAATTACACCAAAGGGACCACGCGCCAAAATTACACCAAAGGGCACACCCAGTGCGCACTCAGTGTAATAATATTTTGCACAAGAACTACTTCTTATAAGGCATTTCCGACATGAACATTTTCTCTCTACTTTTATTCATATGAATGATAAATGAAAAATTATAATTCATAGAAAATATATAAGTTAAAGTTCAATTTGAACAAAAATGGGTACTTTTATGTTAATACAACTATAAAACGCTTGTGACACATTACATCTTTAGAAAAAAAAAACTAAATACATAATACATGGAGTGATTTTTCAAAGGTTTGATTCAATATATGTGAATAAACCACGAATAAACTATAACTGCCTTATCTGAGATTATTCTCACGCACGAAATTCGGATTTGACCACGCCGGGAATTAAATCCGGTTTACCGTGGTTGGAGAGTGCTAAGACAAATTTTATGACGTAAAATCAAGTCGACACAATGACCACTCCCTGACACACGTGCGTTGCGTTCATTCTCGCGGCAAAGTAAAGGAGGTTTCTTCAAATATTGTAACTTTGAGAGCTACAATTTTTCTTTGTAGTAATGAAAAAAATAAATAAAAAATAATTATATATATATATATATAATGGGATATGACTGAGATGAAGACATGACAGTGTATTTTACACTTTAGAAAATTATTCACAAATTCACAAGTCAGTGCAAGCGTATAATGAGAAAGTGCAAATGGTAAATTGTTTTTCCATACACCCATAGTAGTTTTTCTACATTTGCTCACGAAAGAGTTCGGGCGAGATCTTGAGAGCCGATGAGGGCTAAGCGAGGTGAATACGGAAGCAGCATCGGAATGCAAGTCTGGGGGAAACGGGGGGATCTTCGAGAAAACCCGTCGATCAGCGGCATCGCCCGGTGCGATTGCCACGTGCGGAAATCTGGGAGCGACCCCACCGGAAGTGGCGGAAGGCGAGTGCTGCAACCGTCACAACACAGCGGCCCCCTCCCAACTGTCTACGCTAGCACACTCAACATTTCTGTATCTGCAGCCAGGTATGTGTATCGTGTGCA
>NQII01001621.1:134475-147837 GCA_002778355.1 Clitarchus hookeri
GTCTGTCACGTTTAATGATTCTCGTCAGTCGTCGTTTGTCCCGTTCTTTCACGATATTTTTCCGGCCGCAGCGATGTCGAAGATGTAATGTTTTACCGGATTCCCGATATTCACGGTACGCTCGTGAAATGGTCGTACGCGAAAATCCAAATGTTATCACTAGCTCGGAAATGCTATGTCCCATATCTCGTGCGCCGACTATAACACCACGTTCAAACTCACTTAAATCTTGATAACCTGCCATTGTAGCAGCAGTAACCGATCTAGCTGCCTACCGCATCGCGTTACTCTGATTGGTTTCATACCTCTGTTATTTGCATACGCACGCCTATACCAGTTTTTTTGGCTCTTCAGTGTATTACTTACATACCAAATTTGGTGATAATTGGTTTAGTAGTTTCCGAGATACAACTTATAGCGAAATATGTTCATGTATGCTATCTTTTTTAATGGCGGACTAGCAATCATATCAATTTCTAAATACAATGCTTACATTATGCACTGCCAACATACCCAATGTGTCTTAAATAGATTAAGTAGTTTCTTATATATGAGATAAAGAGGCGTAATTTTTAAAATTAACACCATTAAAAAAAAGTGCCCGGAGGATTGAGAACTATAAATGTCGGATGTCTTTACTAAGTACTATATGTGTACCGAGTTAAGTGAATTTCGGTTCTGGTATTCAAGAATTTTTAGGGGTGCGCGCACACAGACACACACAAAGGCACATACAGACAGGAAAGTGATCTCATAAGCCCATCTTTCCTTCGGAAAAGTAAGGTAAGGTGTATAGGTCCGAAAAAGCTTAATTTTTATGCTGCAGCTCACCTCTCACAAATCTCTTTATATTGTGTTGCGCTATATCTCTGTTGTGTTTGTGTGAAATATTTCCATAGTTGTCATTTGACAACAGTGCCATTTGATATAGTGTACACTATGAAGTAACTAACTTCTATGATGGTGTTCCAAACGAGAACAACCCAGCCCGCGCCCCACACGGTGTCGGATGACGTTTATGCACTTTTTAAGTTAATGGGAAAATGGCTAAACACGTACAAGAGGAATTTTGTAATTTAGTAATTTTAAGCTCTACTTGACATTGCAGGGTACGCGGCGTTAGATCTATCAGTTACACTGAAGGGGACAATTAAGGAAAAAAAAAAAGAATTTTTAAAATCCATTTTGTTCACATTAACCTTCTATTACTCCTACATCTACTACCATTACTACATCTACTACCAATACTACATCTACTACCACTACTACATCTACTATAACATCTACTACATATACTACATCTACTACTAATTATTTTATTACTTCTACTTATACTTATGATACTATCACTTCTACTACTGCCTACATATACTAATGCATCTACTACTACATCTACTTCAACTACAACTTCAACTACTACTTCTAAATCTACTACTTATACTTCTACTACTACTTCTGTTACTACCACATCTACCACTACTTCTACTACTACCACCTCTAAAACTGCTTCCGCTACTACTACCCTAGTGAATTTAAAATTAAATCCAAAAAAGTCTATTCGTATTTACCCTTTCTGAGTTATAATCATGGGATCTAATATTACAACTAACATTTCTTCTCAAGGATATATTTAAGCAAAGTGAGTCTCAAGCGTGAGACACAAACAGCACTTAGAACTACACAGTTGCAGCGCCATAATGTCTAGCCACTTATTCAAGTGAAACAAAAATTAACTGCAGCGGATAAAGTCAAACAACGGTGTTCTGATGGATGTATTTGGAAATCCATGCGGTGATGTACATGATTCAAAATTGTTTTTATAGTACGGTTTTTTTCCATTCTTTCCATCTTTAGTCACGCGAATACAAGGCAGTCCTTTTTTTTTTGCTCAGGGACATTTTGTATTTCCAACCCTTTAGATTATGAACTCTGTTAGCCACTGACAGCCAAGAGTAAACCCACATACGAAAGGTAATAACATATATGAGCACAGGTCTAAAAAAGTTTAATGTCTTTGCTAGAGCTCGCCTTCCGCAAATCTGTTTGCACTGTATTGTGCGCTACCTGGGTTGTGTTTCTGTGAGATACCTACATAGTCACTGCGTGGCATCAGCCCAGTGAGGTGAAGTGTACTATGATGCAAATTACAGCTATGATGGCGTTCCACGTAAAAACAACCCAGTCTGTGCACCATACGCCGTCAAAAGATATGTTGAAGAGACGCTATAGTATGCCTGTTTGAAGTTCACGGGAAAACCGCTTAACGTGTACGAGAGAAATTATGCATTTCAGTTATTTTACGCTGCACCTGAAATTGTAGGGTAAAGGCCGTCAAACACATCAATAACTCTGTAGAGGACAATTAAGGAAAAGTGACTTCAAATGCCCACAGTCCCGTTAACGTAATGTTTTGAAAACTCCTACTCTAGTGGATCTCGAACAACATAAATATGTTTCCCAGTGGCTGAAACTGGTCTGCTGTTAGTTGCTGTTAAGATGTAACGCTACATGCAAATTTAAATACTTAAGGAGATAGTCTATCTAGATACTTTCCAGAATTTCCTGTTACTATACTAAGCAGGCTTATATATGTTGGTACTACACTATTAACAATGCACTTATTTCAATAGTAATAATTTATCATGTACACAATCAAGAACCAAGGGAGGGACTCAAACTTCCTATAACTCCCCCCCTCCCCACAAATCAGACAGTGCTTATTAAATCACATATTTCATTACTGTAATCTTATGATTTCAGCGCACTTCTTTACGTACGCTCTGTTTAAACATGGGCCCGTTATGAACAGGAAGCCAAAGCGTGACTGCGAAATTTTACCATGGCATCAACCAATGAAATAGTTGCTCAAGTGTACAAAAGATTGCGAAGTCTATCCGCTCGCCGAATGAACTGACGAAAATCCGGGAGCCGCGGTGGTTCATTTCTCCTTGCAAAGAATGTCGTGCATTCGCGAGAGAATCAAAGGGGGTGGGGAGGGTCTGCCGAAATAACTGTATAGGGGGTTGAGATCCTAACCTGGACGAGGCTAGTTATTCCGTTTTACTTAAGCTGGAGGATCTCTTTGAGATTAACCACTTTTTTTTTCTCAAGGTCTAGAAGTACACCCCCCTCCCCCTTGTGATTTCACCAAACGTTCCCCTGCCGACAAATGCACGAAAAACTTACAAGCAGATGCCACTGCAGGGTGAGTTGTTACGAGTAATATTTGGGGGTGGGGGTATTTTTTTCTTCATTTGCATTTCGCTTCGTTCTTGCGCCCAGCCCCCTTCTCCCTTTCCGAACCCTCCCTCATCAAGTCTACTACGCACTGCGGATGTGCCCGCCAGGGATCCCGGTGGGCTAGTGCGCATGCGTGGGTAAAGGGGTTGGAGGGGCGGGAAGCGCGCCACGGAGAGCAGCGCCCCTGGTGGCGGGGCGGCGTAACTGTGACAAAGTCCTCCCCTTTCCACCCCCTCTTTTAGCCGACCGCTTCGTAAGGGAACTTCTCAACCCTTCTGCGGGGACGGCTTACGACAGACCGCGTCTTCCTTCGCGTCACGTCCGGACGCTGCCCGGACTGTAACGGCGACGCCGCGCGCCTTCTGGTCACGCTTCGCGACGCACGCGCCGCGCCGGACAAGGGGTTGCAGCGCGCGAGGAGGGGGGAGAAGGTTTTTTCGGGGGTTGCGCCCGGTTTGCGGGGAGGAAGAGAGGGGCGCCCGAGCCGCCCCCGCATCGAAGCCGAGCGACCAGTTCGGAGCCCGGTAGAGGTTCGCCGAGTTTCAGCCCCCTCCGGGCTACCCGCGTGGTGTTTGTGTTAGCCGCGATCTCCCGCGAGGATCGGTTTCAGCTTGCATCAAACAAAAACTATACAAACTTAAATTCATGCAGTTTTTTTCGAAGCACGCAGAACTGTTGTTTTTGCTAATCGAATAGTACTTCCAGGACAGTTTCTCTTTTTTTTTGGAAGCGCAGGCGCCGATTGACGAAGCAGCCACTGTTGCCTGTGGTTCACCAAGTAGTGGAGACTCAGCCCTTAAAGGTGAGTTTTAGCCAACTCCTCTAGGCTGTCTCACATTTTTATGAGCATTGTAGCAAGGTGATAGGGGAGGAGATGGCGTTGTTAGCGATAATCTTCGCACCGTGTACGGGTCCACATTACGTATATATAACGGTTTAAAATCTCCAATTCACTGTAACAACGTCAAGACTCCAACCTCTTGACAAAACTCATTATGAGTAAGTTTGTAACAGCCCTGAAAAGTACATATAAATACCTAAAACTGCTAATAACAAGCAAAGCCAAAGCCAACAAATGAGAAGTGTTTTTTTTTTACTTGATTGCTCTGTTAGAAGACAAATTACAAGTCTGCGATTTGCCATCAGCGTCCAATGGAGTAACCCGCAGGTGTTCGCTTAGTATCGGTGATTAATGCCGAAATTAAACGAATTTATTTAGGATTTTATATAACAGACACGACAGTTGACAACTGTTCTCGATATTTAAAACATGTGTTCCTCGGGTTTGTGTCCTATACGGACGAGCCGGGAATACTTTAAACTATTTGTTGGTAAGGAATACATGAATTAGGCACGTCAGATATAATGATTCATTCTATTTTATTGACATTANTTAAACTATTTGTTGGTAAGGAATACATGAATTAGGCACGTCAGATATAATGATTCATTCTATTTTATTGACATTCATAAATATAATACATGGTTCTCCCTATCCCTTCATGAAGTTTAGTGTTTTGTTAATTTTAATATGAATAATGGGAGATACGTGGTATTACTACTTCTTCATTCATGATATAAGAAGTTGAATTGAGTATTTATTCTTAGTGAATATTTCTTCAAAAAAATAGGTTNTATAAGAAGTTGAATTAAGTATTTATTCTTAGTGAATATTTCTTCAAAAAAATAGGTTGGCGGGTTTAAGAAATGTAAAAATGTTAATAAACGCGTGTAAAAAAATTATATTTGACATTTTTAATATTCAAAACGACTCCATTTTCAAATATTAAGCAAAGAATAATAATTAAATGGTAAAAAATAAACGTTTTGTTAATTGTGAACAAATATTTTTCGACTGAATTATGCCACCTGTATCTAGAACATTTATTCTTTACGAAAATGCATTTCCAATTTTTCAGAGGGTTCGAAAGCTTTGCANGAGTTTATTCTTTACGAAAATGCATTTCCAATTTTTCAGAGGGTTCGAAAGCTTTGCAGTGTGATAAGCTGGCTCCCCTAATCCTAGAGCCGAGTCCAAGAAGAATGTTTGGAATCAGACAATCGCATTTCTTCATAAAGCCTAGCTAGCAATTTTAACACATATTAACTTAGCCACCACTCTAAAAATTATATGTGAAATTTGATACAAACAAGTGAATTTTTCCTGAGGAATAACGGAAATTTTCTTTATTGGAGAGACAGAAATTTTACTAAGTATTTCAGTGACTTAAGCCGTGATCGAATTATCACTTTTAGTTTACTAAAAGTCACGTGACCCAAATTATTTTACTAAAATTATGACGTATTCGGTATGTTTGTATTAAATTTTTAGTATATAACGAAACTTACCGAACCATGGCTGAACAAGTGACTATCAACTGAATCCAAATTGGACACTACTAAATACTAAAATACTAATATTATAAATGGTAAATTCGAACGCAGCCTAAATTTTACAAATTACTAGGGTCTCGTGTGGCCCAGCCTTCAGTTCGTCGGCCTGCGACCACGGTTGTCCGCAATCTCGGTTGTCGGCGGGGTCGTTATGCATTTCCGATTGTGGGAAACGTAGCGGACGTTGCCGCCGGCTGCCCAGTGGAGTTCCCTCGAGGAACTCTTGCTTCCCTCGTTGCTTCTCCGTCGTAGGAACTCAATTCCGCATCATCCCTCAAAGGATCGACGTTCGCCCACAAGCCCCAACTCGAAACACCCGTCGCGTAGATGCAGTAGGACACACCCCCATATACATTATAATTACACGCTCAAATACAACTTAAACTTTTATAAATTAATTTATTTATTCGCCGATTGGTAATGGCCTTTGTTTTCTTATTGCAATTTCAGTTATAGTCCATTCATTGTTACTTCCAACTTTTCTGAAGCACTATTAAAGTTCCACTTTCACGTTATTATTCCGCCTCTTGTAAACAAAGCTTAACCAATTCTAGAAAATTACAATAAGAGAGACAACGCACAGTATTTATGCGCAACCAATTTAACTCNCACATTATAATTACACGCTCAAATACGACTTAAACTTTTATAAATTAATTTATTTATTCGCCGATTGGTAATGGCCTTTGTTTTCTTATTGCAATTTCAGTTATAGTCCATTCATTGTTACTTCCAACTTTTCTGAAGCACTATTAAAGTTCCACTTTCACGTTATTCTTCCGCCTCTTGCAAACAAAGCTTAACCAATTCTAGAAAATTACAATAAGAGAGACAACGCACAGTATTTATGCGCAACCAATTTAACTNAAACAAAGCTTAACCAATTCTAGAAAATTACAATAAGAGAGACAACGCACAGTATTTATGCGCAACCAATTTAACTCTATTCGCGATGATAACTATTTCTTAACATACCTGCTTTCTCCCTGTATTTAGTTCATATTGATTATAGAGGATACATTAAAATTTGTACATAACGTATAATTGAAAGTCGAATAAAAAAAAAGATACTTTTATGTTAACAGAGGTATAAAACGCTTGTGATACATGGCGTATTTACAAAACAATTAAACACGTCTTGGAGTGATTTTCCAAAGGTTTGATTAAAAAAATATGAATATAAGGCGAACAGACTATAGTGGCAACATTCCGACTGACATAAATGATATCTTTTACAGCGCGAGGTTCAAATATTATGTTCTACTCACAGTTCTCTAGCTTTTCGTTCGTATTTGCCACAGCCAGTTCGAGAAACCGTCTTTTAGCTTACCGGTGCACAAAAAAAATTACTTTAACCCAGTACGCGAATATTTCAGTTGCTACTTACAATGTCCCAACTTCAGCTTCATGTCGGAGGGTTAGTTCTGAAGCCATAATCCAAAAGCTGACAAGTCCATTTTTCTAACTTTGCAGGAGAGCAAATATAAAGTTTGTGTCTGCATTAAAATTCGGAATATACATATATGTCTTCATTCGTTAAACGTATAACTAGTTTATACATCTAAGTATCGTTTTGAGTGTTGTTGACTAGAACGTATTAAATACTATGAAGTATAAAAGGGTGTAAAGAACATGTTATGTTTTGGCATGAAATAAATTAGGTATTATTATCAAGTCAATATTTGGCACGTCATTAAAAACAAAATTTGAGCCCCTAAAATTCATAGTTATAATAGATCCGCAAATGGGTATTATTATAAACAGATATTTGCTGAATATTTAAGTTGATGAAATTAATTATATTTACGAGAATAAAATGCACGAAACGTCAAAAATATCATTTTCTCTGCTTCCAAGTGCGTTACACTGTCAGTCCTCGTCCTCGTCTTCACTGTTACGGCCAGGACCGATGCACGTTTGTCTCTTAGAAGTGGCGAGTGTCTGATCAAATCCATGGTAGACTGGGTCAATAAGTGCTAACAGGCTCAGCAAATCCTTTTTATTGGTAGTATTGATAGGTGTGGGGTCCTATAGTTGGGAGCAATTTGGCTTATTTCCAAACTGATCGGTCGGCCTCTTTGTAGCGTCGCAGATCAAACTGATGAAACNAGTTGGGAGCAATTTGGCTTATTTCCAAACTGATCGGTCGGCCTCTTTGTAGCGTCGCAGATCAAACTGATGAAACGGGTTCTTCAGACATGGAGTATTTGAAGTTGATTATGCCAAAATCGGCCGTGTATGTTAAGGCATTGCACTTTTTCNGGGTTCTTCAGACATGGAGTATTTGAAGTTGATTATGCCAAAATCGGCCGTGTATGTTAAGGCATTGCACTTTTTCATTAATGTTGTCTACATGTCGTCTTACTAATACTCTGTGGTAGAGACGAGAAAGAGAGGAAGTCATTTCGTTTCATTCCATACACATTGAATGATTTCTTGCCCCTCACTGTTTTCAGAAACAGGTACCAATCACGTGGTATCCTGATCTCCACGTCCCTTTCTTCTTTGCACTTTCAATTCTTGCGTGGTCGCTCTCGCATTCAAGATGCGAATGTCGAGGCTCTAAAACCTTTTGGTTGACAACTATCAAAGACGGATGTCCTTGAATTGTCACCATGAACATTATCGCAACTGCTATGTTGTGATACTGTCCAGCACAAGTATCAGAACATTTTGTCCGTTTCTGTAGGTGACCTGGTATAGTGGTCTGAATTTACTTGTACAGAACTGAAGCCACCTGATCATAACCACGGCCTGTCAAGGCTTCATGTCACATAAAACAGTATGAAGTATCATCGCCAAGATCTCGGATAGTTTCATTCAAGGTTCATAGTTGACCTTCGTAGTGCACAATGTTGGTTTTAAGATCCGGGATTGGTGAACATTGTTGAATGTCAAAAACTATTACTTTGTGTTCAGGTTCTATCTTTGGCGGTTCCTAATCTTCTTCTTTGACTCTGTGGGCATACAGCATACAGACAAAAGTATTGTAATATTACCTTTGAAACGTTGCGTGGCCAATGCCGTACGAAATATTTTCGTTGTCCCAGTATTATAACTCATTTATAGCCACTATAAAAATGAAGTTAATAATTAAACATTCTCACATATTTGTTTCAAACGTAATAAGACGTAACTATATTGCACATTTGTTTTCTTACCAATGCCCCCAAAAGCAGAAAATGAAATTTCATATATATATAGTTAATTTGCATGTCAAATAGCCCTAATGCTGTTTTTCATAATTCAAAATGTGCATACTGCAAGAAATNAATATTGCACATTTGTTTTCTTACCAATGCCCCCAAAAGCAGAAAATGAAATTTCATATATATAGTTAATTTGCATGTCAAATAGCCCTAATGCTGTTTTTCATAATTCAAAATGTGCATACTGCAAGAAATATTAATTATTGACTGGCATTCATATTAATTTTCGTACTATTACGGACGATAAAACCAATGTATTATTTTACATGTCTGTTTCTGAAGACATAAAAAACTAATATCTTTCTTGCCAAACATGACATTTCGATAGGTTATTTACATATCAGCTTTTGGCATTCAACAAAACAATTAATTTTACATGCCAGAAAATGTCGCAGTAAATATCACAGGAACCCTTACAAATAGACATGTCATCTTTTGACGCAAAAAATAACAGGAACTTTCAATTAACATAGCATTGATATTGAGATTTCGGCCATTTTGGAAATGTCAGCTTTTGGAAAAAAAGCTACAGAATTTGAGTGTGAAAAGGGAGGTGGGGGGAGAGGTAGAAGTGACTTACAAAGTAAATTAAACTAAATTTGAAACTAAAAAAAAAAAAAGTAGCTTTCGCATGCACACCTTGCCCAGAATTCTAAAATAGAGTAGTACCTTGCACCATAGTTTGGAGTTTTAGCCAACTTTGTGAAAATATTCAGTTTCTTGTCCGTTAATTGTGCTAGAGATGCTACAAGACTAACAGATAATTTTAATTTGTCTGAAATACCGTTCAACGTGAACACATGACGTAAATTCAATTTAACTGTAACGGGGAAAAATTTACGTTCTATCACTATTTAGCTACGTCAAAATCCTAGTTTTACTGTTTACGAAACACACAAAATAAATTAAACAGTAATGAGAAAATCGAACACGAAAAGCTTAAAGGTATGTTAATTAATATAACGTGTACCTAGTAAAAGGTATGTTACAATTTTCTACAATCACCCCATTAAAAATATGTAAATATTGTGCAATATTCAACAATTACAAGATATTAAAAGTGAATCTGTGTATGATTACAAAAAATAACTTGAGGTAACTCATGGAATATGTTTCCAACGTAAACTTAGTTTTTATAAATTAGTTAAGTATATTATTTAAGTGTTTCAAAAACAGCAAAATTATTATTTTCCCATGTGATTACACAAAAACTATGGCTCTTAAATTATCTTGTTTGGAGGAATGATCTTTCATGTAATTCCTTAAGGTCGATATTTGGCATATATATGCGGCAACGNCTATGGCTCTTAAATTTTAAATTATCTTGTTTGGAGGAATGATCTTTCATGTAATTCCTTAAGGTCGATATTTGGCATATATATGCGGCAACGAATTGTTAACCTTCCAGCACCGCTGATTAAACTACAACATTTGGTAAAAGTAATTTAGAGCAGCAATGTTTTCAAATGTATCTGGTCAAGGATAGATTTCGCCAAAATTATCGTTTCTCGTAACCCTTATGACTTAGAGGTATGTACGGGGCCAGATAGAATAGTTACGTCGCCAGATGCTACTTATTCTGAAGTGAATATCGTCGTGAGAAACAAATCAGATAATGCAATTTTACGTTTCATTTTTCAATAACCCATTTAGTGGAATAATACATCATGAGTAGAGTAAGTAGGTTTATAGCTTGCGGTAGAGGTGATGAGAGACATTGTTTACAATTTTAGAGCCTTTTAAACTGTGCCGCGAATGTTCCGTACTGATTTCGACGAGGACAGTACGCTCTTTTCTAGCAATGAAACAATTGTGCTCCAGAAAGAAACCTGCCATCACTTGCGATTATTAAAACGTAATATAAATTTAACAGGTTCGTTGATGCTACATGATAACGTCCGTTCCAACCATCACGTATCTCATTCTGCAGGCTCAGTTCGCACACCAGCGAAGGCAGACGTGAAAGGAATCCGGCTGAAACGCGGAGAGCGTGTTAAGAAACGTAATTTCCGTGCCGTCTCCTGCCTCCTCCCGCAACCCGCGGGTCGCGACCCACAACATCCTGTCGCAGTTCGAGCCCGTGACGTCTATCGGTTTACCTCAGACGAATATTGATTTATGATTGCCCGTTAACGCGTCCCCGTTTATTCACGGATGACACGGCGGTGATGATATGGGGCGAACGCGGATGTCTACATATCATGGCTGCAGTACCTTCGCTACGCCTCGCATAAGTTTCCCAGCGTTTGATGTTTGCTGTTTCGTCCAAAGAAAGACGCCTTTCCTCAGTTATCTTTGCGAGCTGTACTCTTATTTAAGAACGGGAACGTACAGCACTGGTCACAAAATCGACCACTGTATGCAGTATGATCACTGGCCAAAACATCTGGAACTGACTTCCTCAACTAATTCAGCGGTGTCGTTTAGCGCCTTTTTTTTCTCCTCGCAGTTTACGTAAAAACATTTTTGTGTTCAGTGAAGTGATGAATACATTAGTAATCCGGTGTTGTTTTTTAACAGTCTTGTGCTTAAATGTTTGGAATAATCTGCCGTAACGGCCTAGCTGTTAACTGGAATTTTAACTTAGAATATACAGTCGTAAAAGTCATTACTATACGCAAAATTCAAACAGGTTAATCCTGCACNACTATACGCAAAATTCAAACAGGTTAATCCTGCACCCTACGTTTTTCATTCCAGAGTATTATACCGGAGAGCTTGACTTCGCAAGAGGCGAAGCTATTGGTAGCTGCAAATTTTACCGCGCAATTGATAACGCTGTTTTCTAAACCTGGAGTGGCCAGATTTATTCGGCACTTTTTACTTCCATTACCACCAGTCTGTGTAAACACGGCATTCGGTTCTGCCACGTCAATGATATTATTGCATAATTTTGGAATAAAATAATATACTTAAGTACTTGATCCACACATAAACATATGTAAGCCAATTTACTGCAGTTTATACGATTAAAAGTTATCTTAAGTAGTATGTGGGAAAAGATTAATTTGCTGTAGTGTGCGACGGCTTATCGGGATACTCGATCCAACGNCACAACATCCTGTCGCAGTTCGAGCCCGTGACGTCTATCGGTTTACCTCAGACGAATATTGATTTATGATTGCCCATTAACGCGTCCCCGTTTATTCACGGATGGCACGGCGGTGATGATATGGGGCGAACGCGGATGTCTACATATCATGGCTGCAGTACCTTCGCTACGCCTCGCATAAGTTTCCCAGCGTTTGATGTTTGCTGTTTCGTCCAAAGAAAGACGCCTTTCCTCAGTTATCTTTGCGAGATGTACTCTTATTTAAGAACGGGAACGTACAGCACTGGTCACAAAATCGACTACTGTGTGCAGTATGATCACTGGTCAAAACGTCTGGAACTGACTTCCTCAACTAATTCAGAGGTGTTGTTTACAGCCCTTTTATTTCTCCTCGCAGTTTACGTAAAAACATTTTTGTGTTCAGTGAAGTGATGAATACATTAGTAATCCGGTGTTGTTTTTTAACAGTCTTGTGCTTAAATGTTTGGAATAATCTGCCGTAACGGCCTAGCTGTTAACTGGAATTTTAACTTAGAATATACAGTCGTAAAAGTCATTGCTATACGCAAAATTCAATCAGGTTAATCCTGCACCCTACGTTTTTCATTCCAGGGTATTAAACCGGAGAGCTTGACTTCGCAAGAGGCGAAGCTATTGGTAGCTGAAAATTTTACCGGGCGATTGATAACGCTGTTTTCTAAAACTGGAGTGGCCAGATTTCTTCGGCACTTTTTACTTCCATTACCACCAGTCTGTGTAAACACGGCATTCATATCTGCCACGTCAAGGACACTATTGCATAATTTTGGAATAAAATAATGTACTTAAGTACTTGATCCACACATAAACATATGTAAGCCAATTTACTGCAGTTTATACGATTAAACGTTATCTTAAGTAGTATGTGGGAAAAGATTAATTTGCTGTAGTGTGCGACGGCTTATCGGGATACTCGATCCAACGNGTTATCTTAAGTAGTATGTGGGAAAAGATTAATTTGCTGTAGTGTGCGACGGCTTATCGGGATACTCGATCCAACGGGCGAGTAACTGGGAAAGTTAGGCTAAGGAAGTGAAGTGAAACGGGTAGGAAAATCACTTAGAAGATCCCTCTCGAACTTCAACCATGCAGAGAAGTTTGTCGATATCCGAGCCACGACCTCTTGAATGCAAGACAGGCATGTTAACCACATTAACAATGTTTTTCGTAATATAAAGTTGGGACGGAAATTCTACCGACTAACTTCATGAGGGGATTAGGTCTACTTATGCGATATCGACTGTGAAATACATGGTGCACTTTCTACCTAAACTGACTATTAAAGGAGATTTGAATCTTAGAAAACCGAGTTTTGAAACTATAATTTTGTTAAATATCAGAAACGAAGATAAATTACATTTAAATCCTCTGAACATTATTTTACGTTACTGAGATCATCGATCTAAAAGGAAACTTTCATTGAACCCC
>NQII01001621.1:148620-176211 GCA_002778355.1 Clitarchus hookeri
AAAAATAATACGACATATGACATAACGTGATTGTTAAGTTATGGTCACCCTTGAAAATTGGGAATTAAAAGTAGTTGTTTGCATAGTTTTAAAACTAAGTAAGATGAAATAAGAAATAAATATATATAGTTAGACTGATGATTCGTGTACCTTTAATGGACACGTGATTATTGCGTCATGACATTAGATAAGCGTCCAAGGGGAGCACACTTTTGTGGGTTAATAACATGGGAACCCCTAATTTCCTAAAGACGGGATATGTTAACACCTGCAAATTTTCAACAAATGACAGATAACACATCAAGCCGCGGTGGTGAAGTGGTTAGACTACTCGCCTCCCAACTAGGCAGACCGGATTCTCGCATGTGTGGAATCGTGCCGGAAGATGTCACTGGTCGACGGGTTTTCTCGCAGATCTCCCGCTTCTCCCACCCTTGCATTCCGACGTTGCGCCATACTCAGCTCGCTTAACTCTCACCGGCTCTTAAAACCTGGATGTTTTTTAGCAGCCCAAGTGTCTCCACTC
The DNA here is from genome assembly GCA_002778355.1 of Clitarchus hookeri. Classification (NCBI taxonomy): domain Eukaryota; kingdom Metazoa; phylum Arthropoda; class Insecta; order Phasmatodea; family Phasmatidae; genus Clitarchus; species Clitarchus hookeri. Next base: position 149,147 of record NQII01001621.1, read on the forward strand.
ACGTAGTTTCTATCACTTTGCAAAAAAAAAAAAAATTTAATTCTCCTTATAATAATTACGTTTGGCCACTAATCACAGATGTTAAAATATATGTATATTTTGTATACGCGACTTGAAGCGTTCGGGGGGGTATTTTCTCGTGTTTAGAGAGTACGTTGAAATCGGAAATACCGATTTATCGTGCCACTATATATATATCGCAATGCGTCGAAAATCGTGTAACGCCATTACAAACAAATTGAAAACTGAATAACACCGTTAGATATATGCTGACCTTTTGTTTTGTTTTGATAAATGAGGTGGGGAAATAGGCAAGCCCCACGAACTGCAATCGAGCGACAGATTTTGCATGATACCTTCGCCAGTGAAAGAGAAACGGGAATTGGTTTCCTGGAGTACTGTTTCGACCACATGAAGTACTTTTCACATTCAACAAATCCACGTTTCATCTGTTGAAAATATGAATTAACAACGTCCACAGACATGAAGTATTTGTCTACTCCCAGAAAAGAGGCACTTTTCAAACCTGGACACATTTTGTAATTGTACTGCACCCCTACCAAAATCTAGAAAGGGATCTCGAATAAATAAAACGCAATATTTAAACTAAAAAATGTAAAACTGCTAGGCAGTATATCTGCTCAACTCTTTCTTCACGACCAAGTGATTGAAGCGAACAACAGCGTATTTAAATTCCTGGTATACTAAAAAAAAATAACAGGAAAACGATTATGTACTTACCCAATCAAACCAGGACATGTTGACAATAGTCAATAGCTTTTATATTAAACTAGCTGTGCTCGCGGCTCCACTCGCGTGGACTACAGAATTATTGTTAAGTAAAATTGTAGATAGATATATGCTATCGCGGAGTTTTTTTTTAGGTTTTTTAATTCTACAGAACTCTTTACTACGTGATATTGTTCCATCTTTAACGATTTACAGAGCGTATTGCAAGATAGCGCGTTGGCGGCAAAATTTTTTTCCGACTTGATTCACTATTATTGCCATTGCTTATTGCTTATGTTACTTTACGTAACAAAATACATACTGAAATCTGGCCAGAGAACATAGCTATGAATAAAAAAAAAACGTAAATAGGATAAGTGGTTCTCGAGTGATAACCGCACTAATAGACAGACAGAGAGATGTTGAGTTTTATAATATGTATAGATGGAGTTTAAAAAAAAAATCACATTAAAATAAGGTCATGGATTTTTGATACGGTGCAATTTTCTAGGTAAAGTAGGCTGCAAATGAAATTTATTTACACTTTGAACGCCTTATCTTTTTCGACCTGGTGAACTGATTTTACTGCCTAATAAACTTAGCTAGAGATCGGACAAATGATCTAAATCCTGAGTAAGAATGGAAGAGATATGTCGATTGGTGAGCGCACAGCTACAACGCTCTGACAGACGCAAGCTAACATCTCCGACTTCGGAGCTAGTTTTATGAAGTTACAAGTCTACAAGTCTACAAGTGAATCAACTTTGAGTGAAGCCTTGGCCAGTCTTTGATTTAGAGATAGTTAACTCTAAATATTACGAAATACAAACAGTCGTTTGAGCAGATTTAAAGTANGGCCAGTCTTTGATTTAGAGATAGTTAACTCTAAATATTACGAAATACAAACAGTCGTTTGAGCAGATTTAAAGTACAAAGAAACTCGGACGTAACGAAGTTTAGCTCCGAAATCAATTTTTAAAATTCATTTCGCGAGTTTGTAACGTTGACTTATAACAAAGAATATCATTACACAACTACGCTAATAGGTATTTACTGAAAACTTTTTTTTCTTCAATAAAAAGTTAATTCGTTAGGCATTTAAGGACTAATAATACGTAGGCTAAAAATAGTTTTATTTCAGATACCTTACACAGTTGAGAGCCTTACTTATTTCACAATATTCCTCGGTTTTGTTCGAAACATGACATTTTGTTCATACTAATGGTCATTCTCATGCTAACTGATACACCAGCGTTCAGTGTGTGTTATCTGTATCCTCCTGGTCTCTTCAAATAATACCCACATACAACATTGTCATTAGTAATATATGTAATTCAAGACAAAGTGTAAATATAGACGGGCACACCTGAAAATGGTAGCTTACTTGGTTGTAATAAATAAGTTTGTAAAAGAATACAATTGTTAATCCATTTATGAACATAATTTTACTAAATAATTTTATTATTAATACATTTTCTACTACTTTCTAGATCATTACATTTAAATTAAAAATAAATCATGAATNCTAAATAATTTTATTATTAATACATTTTCTACTACTTTCTAGATCATTACATTTAAATTAAAAATAAATCATGAATTACAACAATAATTTTAAATATATTAATACATTTTAAAATACTGCCATGTGATGGTCATTATCAAGCCACCATTACTAAGATTGATTTATTTAATTTAAGAACTAATCCAAGAAAATTGTACGAGTAAAAATTAAATACTGAAAAAAAATAAAACGGGGGAAATAATTTTATTTATTACCAAACCATATTTGCCCTTAAGGTTGCTTAATAGAAAAAAATCGTTGTTTATGTAAGTGCCAAACAGTGTTCAACAGTTGTATAAAGAGTATCAGTAATGCCATTTATCATGAAAAAGTCACTTTCCATTTACTTAGTTTAACATATGGAAATTACGATTTACCTATTTTATAAAACTCTATTACATAATGGAAACTATATCTCACCTACAGAAAGGAAGCATTTAAAAACTTTTCAACTATCTACAGTACTAACAAAATTAAAAGTTTTCAATTTTTTTTTAATTGCCTAATTATTTACGTTATTGTAAAATATATACGTATCTGCACTTTTAACCTTCAAAATTACTCTTTTCACCTACTTTTAATATAAAAAAACCTTCCCAGCATTCTTTTTTTTATGTTCAATAAATAATTTAGTTAATTTTATTTGTGCATTAGAAACCATGTAAATTGTGATTTGGAATACAAGTAATTTAGAAAGTGTGAATTGCAATTTTTATTTCAGGCCATTCGCGTAATATTTAACATATATAGGTTTTACTGTGTAAATAATTAATTATTTGCCTTTCAGCCGTCCTAACTACTTCACTTGGAAACAGTGAAATTTATCTAAATTCCGTACTACAGCAAAAATTCACAAATATTGCTAAATATTTTATACCTACCGAAGTATGATTCTTGCCTTTTCTTGTGTGTAGCAAGCTGCCACATTTATAAAGGCAGCTTGGTGCACACAATAACACCACTTCATATATATATATATATATATATATATATATATATATCCTACTAATACTATAAATGCGAAAGACTGTGTGTGTTTTTTATCACTCAGATCCATAACGGCTGAACGGATTTAGGTAAAATTTTGTATGTAGGTACTTTAGCTCCTAGAATAGGACTCGGGATACATTTTATCCTGGAAAATTGTACGGTTCCTGTGGAATAACAACCAAACGCAATTCTGCAACGGCTGGGAACGTAACCGAAATATTTTTTTCCTCTGGTGTCAGAGTTAATTAGGCCGTCGAAGGACCTCTGAAATGGTTTAGCGACTGCTATCAATCGATAACAACCGGGACCGAATATTTAACGGGCTCTCTGAAGCCCGGAAGCGCTCAGATGTTATGCCACTAAATGGTCACCCATCCATATGTGTGCCGCTGGGAACGTTGCTTAACTTTGGTGATCAATTAAGATCCCTCAGCCAAGTGCAAAAAGAAGTACCTAGGTACACTTATTTCTAAAGCTACAACTTGATGAAATTCACGTTTTTATTTCCAAACATCGACGCTAGAAAGCGAAATTGAACAGATATACTCCAAAAATAATACCCTTCTTCTTGTCTATCGGGTAAAAAATATTTCCTTCATTTTGGGTTGCCATAATCAGTTAAAAGCTTAGGCCAACATAGTATAATTTTTTAATTCTGTTTTCACATAAATGAATTGTCTTTTCCCAATTTATTTATTAGTGATTCACTGTAAAACTCAATTGTATTCGGGCGAAGCTGGGCCGGTTCGCTAGTGTATATATAATTCGTTAGCAGCATAACAAAAAATTTAATTTTTTATTTTGTAAAATGAAAATTTATTTTTGTTTATTCAAACGCCAAAACTTATCATTTAATAATACCACATGTTTAATGAAACAGTGGAAGGAAAAATGACACGTTTCAAAAACTTGTAAAAAGGCATGAAAAATATTTTCTTTAAAGGTTTGATACATCATATATCTTGTTAGATAATATTACCAAAGTGCGTTTAGGATTGCTCATAAAAATATGGAGTTTTTGCACTTCAAGGTCTTTAAAAAAATAATTAATAAACTGTCCTTTCGTGGGTTGCAACTTACAAGAGTCGTTACAGAGACATAACTGATAGCAATATTCATTTGGGATTAGTAGGCCATTGTTGCCACCTGAAGTCATAGAATGGCATGGGAATTACATGTCGGGAGACATGGGAGCACCCGGAGAATATCTGTCTATTACCGTTTCCCACATTTTGGGTTAGGATCCACCAGGTATCGAGCCCATTTCACCGTCTTGGGATACCGATGTGTTACTTGCGTGGCCATCTCCCATGATTCCTAGTAGCCCATCTTCTTTATAAGCAGCTTGTTCAAACATACGGCAAAATGAGTTGTTGAAGAAGTACTTGAATCTATTTATGTTCCAAGACTGAGTGAACGGGATGCTACCATGTGCAAAAGCCGAATTCATTCCTTGGGAAAGATTTGTATACTGTTGTTGTGGTTCTTGTAATCATTTGAATTCACGGTAACCCTGTAACAATGTTAATTATATTTCCTGTACTTTGTCATCATAAGAAATTAATTGGGACCAATAAAATTTTTCTGGTAGCTACTCGTAAGAATTGCTTGATAAAATTCGAAACATTTACAGTAGGTTCATGCACTTGATTAATATTACTCAGGATACTTCGATGCATAAACTCGAACACGTCTTCAAAACCACATGGAAAACAGTAAATTTGATTAATAAGTTGAATAATGTACTTGCACAATTTTTTTGGCAACTTCCATTTATAATAACTACTAGATTTTATGAATTTTAAAGTGTATTCTTTTTGTCGCTACTATCATGGTTGTTTTCATTAGAAAAAAACAAGTTATGTATTCCATCAGACTGCAATAAAAATCGGATGACGAAAAGTACCTTTCTCCGAAAACTTAAGGCGACATTTTGAGCTGTCTGCTAAGCTTTGGTTTAAAATTGCGGTAATGAATTGTAAAGAGGGAAATCCTCAATAGCGTTCGTCTGCACTTTCAAGAGAAATCTGTAATGGTTTTCGTTATTTGAATCATTATTTGACTAAACATAAATCATAATTTTAGGGTCACTAGGTGAGTCCCAGACCTTATATAGAAAAGGGATTTTCTTCAAGGCACTCTTTGTTAATAAACTGCCCAGCTGTTTGTTACACGCTTATAAATCATTTTCTGTTTGCAGCCTAAGTTAATAACTCAGAAATCAAGCACCATGAAATCAGATTATTTGCCTCTTTACACCAGCTGTAGACAAAATTCCGTTGTTAAGAGAAACTGATATTGCGTAGTTACTGCGTGATAGGTTAGTCTTCAAATATGCGCGCGTCTGCATTACTTGTCCTTGGACATTTTTAAGAATTTCAGTGGTCTCCCAGCCGATCAGACCTCACAACAGAACGACCCGAACAGCGGTGGTGTTGAGGTCTAAACCTGCGCCTCCCGCCGAGGCGAACCGGGCTCGATTCACGGTAGGGTCACTCACCAAATTTCACATGTGTGAAATGTGGTGGACGTTGTTAGGCAATTTACCCAGGTTACTACATTTCCCCTAAATCTGCATTCCGTCACTGCTACATTCCCTCTTCACTTTACTACCCAACGTAATTTTCACGACATTGCTATGACATTCATACGACTTTAAATAACTCACCGAAGTGGCTTAGAGTTACTGCAAAAATCTGATTTAGATCCAACAGCAGATTTAGGACTGGAATGTTCCAGAGTCAGTTTTTTAATTTCTAAGTATTTTAAATATATATTTATTTTTATTAAATAACTGTGACCTAAGGCACACATATTTATAGTAAAATATTAATTCAATATTAAATAAAGTTTTTATACATTATATTAATGGTCATTTTGGATTTCTTTCCAACCTATATTTATATTACTACAGTGTAATAACATTTTGCTCGAGAAAATAAGAAATTTTCAAGTGACGAGAATTTACTTTGAAATTGACTAAAAGAAAACATAATTTCTTTTCTGGTTACAATTCTTTGAAAGTATATTAAATTGGAACATTCAAATCAATACGCATTGAAAAAACCTCTGCCAAGAATTTCAGCCACCTTTTAAAGGAATGCGTTGTTAACGTTTCTCTTTCTATGACTGATTTTGCCCGAAATCTCAAATTTATTCACTAACTTTTATTTCTCAAAGGAAAAAAGAAGCGTCCACAAAATTCAAATAAATTTATCTTTCCCGTGGAACAGCAAATTAATAGTAGATTTCATAATGACTATTTTTTTATAAAGATAATATTTTAGTTACAAAACATGAAACAGCCCCAAGAATGTTAAAGGCTTTCATATAATTACGTTTACAGAATTTAAATAGTTTTTAAAACATTATTTTTAGGTAAATATTATTGGTCGCACGTTTTTCTTGGAGGAAAAAATAAAATATTACATAAAATTTGTGGAAACATTAAGAATTCTGAACTGGTATTTTTTTATTTTGAATTATAAATTCGTACAATTCACGGCAGAGCAGATTACATACAACTGTTATTAAGTACTTTATAAATTATTGTCATTTTTTAAAAAGATTTTGAAGGTAAAATTATTATGAATATGTCACAAACCTGCGAGTAGGTACGTCTTGCGCCACGCGCGAAACCACATTAAACGTTTAATAAAGAGGTTGGTCTTTGTATAATTTATATGCATTAGAAATCTCAAATGTTAATACTTACTTTTGTTCGTTACGTAAGACTTTTCTAATTATTTTACCACCTGAAATTAAACTTTATGTGAACGTTTGTTTTATATCACGGACAGTAAATAACGACGTAAGTTTCTCCTTTCAAGAATTTAAACGTATCTGTTGGTATAACCATGTACTTATGAGTAAAAAAATACTTTTATTTTGTGTTTTCCTATACTCTTATACCAGATTCTCGACTATATAAATGCCAGAAATAATAACAGCTCTATGTAGAAGAAAATGCATTTTGTAAATATATTTTTACGTACGCAACTAAACATGAAAATAATTTATCTGTCAAACTCACCAGGCAAATTTATTTTATCACATTATCTTCCAACATTTCTCAAAACACTTTTCTGATTTACAACAAACAAACAGTGACCTTTCAAGGGAACCTAAATATTACATGTGCCAAGGGATGGCCTCCTAACAGAGTAGTGTGCGACGGCACTACTTAATAGTTGTAATGACTGCTCACAGATTGCGCTAGGTGTATCTCCTTGATACTGATTGTCCCAAAGTAAAGTTTCCACTCTCTAAACGTAATAAACAGAGAAGCTATTAAATAATTTCAGATGCAACTGCTTATATTTCACGCCATTAGGACAGCATTGTGTGCGGGCGAATGTTAATAATAAGAGTTACAAATGTTCAAAATGTCCGCTATCAGCAGCGAAACACTGTCTGCGACTTTGTAAAACAGAAAAAAAGAACAGTAGCTATAGTTTCTATGGGAGGAAATTCACAGGCGGTCACAATCACGTCTCTTATGACATCCAGTGTCCGTGGCTTCGTGGCGCACACAGTGTTTTTCAGAGTTCCCCATAAATAAAAATCTTCTAATTGCTCTGCAGCGGGAGATCTGGGTGGATACTCAACACTTCCTCGTCGGACTACCCACCTGCCAACAAATGTTGCACCCAGAAGGGATCGCACTCTCTATGGCATGTGGCGGTGCACCGTCCAGCTGGAAAAAAGAAATCGTGATTTGGGAAGAATTGGTGAACACCTTGTACAATGTTTTCACGTGTCACCGTTCTGTCGAAGAAGACGGAGATACCGCAGCACGCTCTCAACCCAGAAAGATGAACTAACTACTTGCACTATCACAATGTGGGTATTTTCATCGGCCTAGTACACACAGTTGTGGCGGCTGACAGTTCCATGCAATTCAAAGGATACCTCATCAAATAAACCAATCACGTCATAAAAATGTTCGCTGTCGTTGCACATGTTCCCAACCCACTCAACAGAATTCTACGCACGTACAACCTAAGTCGTTTTTACTCGTAGTACGGAGTAACGTATGAACGTGTGGTCCTCTTGCTTAATTTACCGACACCTGACTCACGCGCAGCTTGCCGTACGGACTTTTAACTTCCCGAGGAATGGGGAGGGGGGTACGTGTTAATGAGTGGCAACACAGCCCCCACACTTCCTTAGTCTCTTTACATTATCTTCATGCCGCACCGTCCTTTCTTCACATCACANGTGGCAACACAGCCCCCACACTTCCTTAGTCTCTTTACATTATCTTCATGCCGCACCGTCCTTTCTTCACATCACACACAGTCCCATTCCTTTCGAACTTGTCACGTAATCGTGTCATTTTCACACGTGACGGTATTGAATTCTGTCCTCCACAGTCTCTGAAAGTCAGATATGTCTTTACATTTTCAATAACTCTCTAGAAACCACTTGCACTGCTCAAAAGAAAACCTCGCCGCCTCCGCCGTTTCCCCTACAATAGTTCTACTGCCGCTCATGGCACGCGCTTACGTGCACAATGTTGTCCTAGTGTCGAACACCGCAGTATTACCAGATCCTCTTTAATAGTTTCTCTGCCATTCCCGATAAAAGAGAGTATACATTGATTTCAAACACCTGGTACAAAGGAGATACATCTAGTGCCATCTAAGATCAGTCGTTGCAACCATTCAGTAGTGCCGTGGCACTTAATTTGTGACGTCCGGCATTTGTACAGACTGAATGTGCTTATTGCCCGCGCGTTGTTTGCTGACACCACCGGTAATTTACTACGTCGAACAGCGTAGTTGCGCATTGGTTAGCTAACGTGAATGAAATTAATGCATCTACAAATTATCGACATGATAGTCTTACTTGCAAAATTGTTGTGTTTGTAAAGAAAAGCAATAATTTCAGGATAATTGGCAAATGGTATTCTACACACTACAACATAAATATTGTGGAAACATGTTTATTTCTACGAGTGGGCAACTTCTCCAGAAGGNATGGTATTCTACACACTACAACATAAATATTGTGGAAACATGTTTATTTCTACGAGTGGGCAACTTCTCCAGAAGAAACGTAACACTAAAACTAACCAATAAAATTTTTTTTAACAATAATTATAACTTTAATAACTTGACAAGTGTTGCAGACGTACAAAAATTCGAAGGATAGCTAACCCCACTCAAAATAATTACGCAAGTTCTGTTTGCTCATAAAAAGGGTATCTTGTATAAGGGTATCAACAGCTNATGGTATTCTACACACTACAACATAAATATTGTGGAAACATGTTTATTTCTACGAGTGGGCAACTTCTCCAGAAGGAACGTAACACTAAAACTAACCAATAAAAAATTTTTAAACAATAATTATAACTTTAATAACTTGACAAGTGTTGCAGACGTACAAAAATTCGAAGGATAACTAACCCCACTCAAAATAATTACGCAAGTTCTGTTTGCTCATAAAAAGGGTATCTTGTATAAGGGTATCAACAGCTGATACAAAACTAGCAATATCCGACTGGGATTGTCAAATAGACAACTTAAATATATTAATGAAANAATATTAATGAAAAATATGTAAGAGCAAATAGTTGTGGGCAATGGGTTAATTATAAAGACTAGCTTCAGAAAATTCCCTTACAAAATAGGTTTATATCGGCCTGGAAGTCACCTAGTGACCCTAAAATTAGGACTTTTTTTGTTGTGACTCAAATAATGATAGCAATTTTAGAATTTATTTAAATGAAGAGGTGGACTTACCCTTTTACAATATTTAAGGAAGTAACAATATCGTTCAAATGTCGACGGTTGCGAAGTGAGGTGGGAATTGAGCGTGATGGATTACACAGTTGCCGAAACAGGAATACCTCGAGTAAACTTACCGAAAAACAGAAATGTCGAGAAAATTGAGGGAATCGAACCTGGTTTGCCGCGGTGGGAGGAGTCCCTACGCAGAATAAAAAGAACGTTCTGTTCCTTTAATATTCGTGATAATGCAGATTCGTACATTGTTGATATGCGGTTGTTACGCTGACATTTTCATATTTAGATTGTTATTTAACATAAGTACAAAGTCGATACACTAACTGAATTACAAGATCAACATATAATTTACAGTTGTGTTCAAGGTACCCAACTCATCGTGGGGAAAATAACCTTTTTCCTAGCATGAGTTAGTCTATTATTATCGAAGGAAAACACTCAAACTCGAGAGTTGATATGTCAGGAACCCTGCGGTTATAATCCAGAACATTGCAGATTGATAAGTGTTCCACGTCACTGAATGTTTCATCGGCTAACACCGGTTGTCTTTAATGCAAAGTTCTCTGAAATTTCATATCTTGACCCACCGAACTTTCTCAACGAAAGCAAAATCTCGATGTGAAGCTCGGAAGCTGCGTTCAACGACCACAAGACATGCGGTAAGTCCTCTTTAAATCGGTCCCGTAGAAATCACGAACAGAAAAATTAATGAGACTTTTTTTAATCTGGGAACAGAAATTGTCACATCAGATACGCAAATTGATTTCGTGATACCGTTATTTCAATTTCCATCACGACGTTCACATGAGGCAATCTAATTTAATTTCGACTTATAGATAAGGTATAAGTTAAAGTTTTATTTGATCAAAAATAAGATAATTCAAATCTCTTGTGATACAGGAAACAACTGGACATTTAGTACTCTGGATAACTTTTCAAAGGTTATTGTTCTTTCCAGGAAGTGTGAATATATCGCGGATTGACTGTAGTCTATTCGTGGCATATTCACACTTTTAAAATCAAAACTTTGAAAAAAAATCCATTGTACGACGCGTTTTGTTGCTTCCTAAATATGTCATGTATTGCCTTGTTTTTGGATAACTTAATCTTTTAATTACAATTTTTCTATTAATTATAATATTTCATTTATAAATAATATAAACAAAGACAGATAGAAAATACGTGTGTTTGAATTGCCCAGTAATAAATAGTTCTTATGCAAAATATCATTACAATGAATGCACACGAACGCGGTGGATTGTCCCTTTGGTGTAACATTCTAGGACTCGAATAAGATTTGTTTGCCATGAGGCGGAGCGATATCCTGGAAGTCGAACTTTAGCACGGCTTCAGAAAAGCTGGAAGTAACCGTGAATGGAACTATACAAATATTAATATGTATAGTAGAGAATGCTGTGTCCACGCGCGTGTTGACAATTGACAGACCGTTAGCAAGCCAGGGGTTAAGTCACCTGCGGGCGAGTGACCGTCGTTAAAGTCAAATATGGTCCACAAAATCAACACGTACTACACGGTACAGTTGTTCCATTACACGGTCATCGACCGTTCTGTGTTAGCTGTCGTCGCGAACGGCAACTCTCGGACGCACCCGTGCGAATTACATATTCGCGCGGAACCACCTCATGTCCTTTCCGAGATATGCACGGGATGGTCGTGGTACCACAGAGTAAATGAGAATACAGAGGCGAAACAGTCCGCTTAACACCGCGAACTCACGCCCCACGTTCCAGCAAAATTGACGTCACTGGCCAGCAAAATGTTGGAACGCCCTTCCGCCAATCAGCGCCTGGTAACCCACTCGCCAGCCGGCAGACCATCCACTAGGGAACCATTCGCGGCACGCAGTGGCCAATCGCTCACTAGGCCCGTTTCCAGAGCCTCGCGCAGTCAATCAGAGAATGGGTACGCCCACATCACGAAATCTCGTCTCCGTGTAAATACTCTGCGAAAATACGTTAGTAGTAGCCACTGTAGAAGGCATAGAACCTACAATTAGAATCGCCTTTGTGTGTTGGGAACGGTGGTCGATGGCAAGTCGACCGTGCCACTTCCGAACCCCGGGCATCAAGGGAAACCACCCAAGGGTACAGATATATGGAAATGACAATCTACTTACGTGGTGAAATTCATGCAATAAGTCGCAAAACTATACAAAAAATAATTTGGTCCGACAACAGAAAGCCATAGGAAAAAATAAAAGTATACGAAAAAGGAGGCATTTCCCAGAAAGGGTAGAGTTGTAGGAGCGGGAAGTCTACGTGGTCTAACCTATGAATGATAATATATATGTGCATATATAATATATTTAGGAGGTTCGGAAATTAAACGCCCAAAACTACGGGAGGTGATTGCTTATGAAAAATAAAGTCGAAAATATACAGGACACCGTATACCTAAACGGAATATTAAAGGAGATATGAGCCTGTTAATGCTGGGTTTTGAAAACTTATTTTTGCCGATTGCCTTGTACAACGCTTACAAAGTCTGCAGCAGAAAGGTGCCTTACGCTTCCCATATTGCAGAGACACATGCGTAATGCTGGCCATCCTCGGTCAGTGCGCACTGTACAGCTTGAGGAAGTGATACGTCAGCACATCGACGTGCCCGCCACTAATACACGCTCCATAGCGCGCCAAATGGGCGTGTCTCATTCAACCACGTGGGACGTAATGCAGGTAAATCGCTAACACCCCTACCGCTGGCATAAAGTAAAAGGCATTCGGCGAAAATACGTTTTCAAAACCCAGCATTAACAGGCTCCTATCCCCTTTAATATTCCGTTTAGGTATACGGTGTCCTGTATATTTTCGACTTTATTTTTCATAAGCAATCACCTCCCGTAGTTTGAACGTTTAATTTCCGAACAATTTGTATATATTCNGAACGTTTAATTTCCGAACAATTTGTATATATTCTGTGGCGGTATCGCTACCAAGATGGAAATATGGAGCGATTCCAGTGCCGGTTTGATTTCAACGGTCTCGAAATTGGCTTCCCTTTCCCAGAATCCCCTCAAATGAAGTGTTATATGTGGCAATAATCATGAAGGCTCCTCTGAACGAGATTTCGTGTTTAAATTCCGGTCATGAAATTGATACGTGCGTCATTATCAGATGTAAGTTTACGTTTTTTGGTTTGCAAGACACCTCCCTCTAAATATTTTTCCAGCTTACCTGTGGGGGTGTCCTCAAGCCTGAATAAAATAAAAATTTATCGCAGCGAAAAAAAAGAAAACTAGGGTTGACCTAGCTGTAAGTTTCAACTGCCCACATTAGTACAATTACCAGTGTGTATGCTGCATATTAGAGAATCACAGCGCGTGACGTAATGACATGTATAGGAACAACAGCGTGACGGTCCACTGAACCGTGCGTTGCTAATTTTGTTTAAGCCCCCTTTTTTTACCCTTGACATTTTCCGTGGTTTTAAATACGGACTTAATTATGGGCGTGGTTTCATGTGTGACGCAGTTTCCGTACAAGATGAGGTCAATAGTTTTAATTTAGTTCATTGTCGGAACTTTGTGTTATCGGTTTTTCAACCGCAAATATGTCCCCACCAGCCATGTATTACCAATGTTTCTTAGTGTATAATTTTTTTCTGTTGCATCCCGTTTACTGACATATACAGCTACAAGATAAAATGAGCTCATTAGCAGTAGGGTATTAGAAGATCATCAGCTCTTGTGAATGAGAGCTTTATTTATAGTTTTGTAAATTATTTAAAAACTCCCTCGTTTTTATATCTTTTGGCTAACGTGGCCTGAGGGATGGGGTTCCGTGGCAGGGGTAAGGTATTACATAGTAAATGTTAAACAGGAATGGAACCAACAGTCGAAGCGACATTGGACACTGAGTTTTCCCGTTCGTGTATCTGACAAGACTGTAAATAAACATAAGTAAAAACTTACTGTAATGCAAGATTTGGTAGGATTTTATTCCCGAATAACGAAAAACAAAACGTAGATACCTAAATTTCCCCTCCCTCCAAAAAGAAAAAAGAAAATAGCCCATCCATTCCCTAAACGACATCGAAGGTAATCATATTGACAATAGCAACTGGCCAATAAAATTGTTATATTTGCTGTCACAAATAAATCTGAACATAAAAATATCCATATAATACAATACTAAAAAGGTTTTATTTTTTTTTTACATTTTATAATTTTTTTAAGTGTAGACGTTCCAAGCTCGTACATATTTTTGATATACCAGTACTTATATTTCAATTTAAGTGGTGAAAACTAGAAGCGGTGTGTGGGAATAAACAAACACGCGGTTATTAGAATGTTTACTTTAAAATAAAACTCTTTGTAGCAGAATAAAGTGAAAATCACAGCTCACGCGAAAATGTTTAAAAGGAGTAAATTTTAATAAGTTTAGAGTTCACGATATTAAGATATGATGTCGAGAGACGTTTAAAAAATACCAGAAAAGTCTGAACCTTTTAAAAAATTGAACTTAAATTTATCGGCTATAATATAAAATATTGATATTCTAATTATGATTTTTTTTGCCAGGAACAGTATTTTGAAGTCAGTAATGTGCGTGCATACGCGTATTTATGTTAGTTAAAGCCTTATTAATGGTAAAAAACGTGTTTTGTTACAGTATTATACTATATTAAGCGAAATAATACAAGCAAATAGTTACGTAAATTACGATTGTCCGCTAAATGTAAAGCTCCGTATTCAATTTCCATACTTTCTGAGAGTTTCGATTGGTAATAAAATATTCACGAATTTCACTTCTAAATGTTTATTGAAGGGTGATTAAATACAATAATAACTCTCACTACCTAACCTTCCTGACTTGTATATTTTACAGGTATACTTGCTTAATAAAATGAGGGGTACGAAAATTTGCCTCAGCGGTAGCTGCCCCAAACTGCTGTTGATTTTAATAATTGCCCTTGCGAATATGCCTGACTGAAATTGTAACCAAACTGTTTCGGCTATATAAAATACATTGACCAGAAAAACAAGCTGTCGTGCATAAGCCTTTATATAGCGAAATAACGGAACTCAGAATTACATTNAACAAAATCCGGGACTGTAAACTACTTTACTTTAGGTCCAAGAGTGCCATATTAAAAAAAATAACTTTTTTGTATAAGCTTTTGCATTAACAAATACCAGATATTCATCTATTAAGTGGTAGAAAGAGCAATAAAAAAATTATCAAAGCAGGTTTATTATGAACAGTTATGTCTTCCCCCCTTGCCATTTTATTGAAACGTGTTTGATTTGTGTGTTTATAGTGAGCATGTGACGAAGAATGAAGCTTTTTGCGACTATTTTCTCACTATATAATATTTAAGACTGTCATGAGAAACAGATACAAGTTCTTGGCGATAAAGTCAAGAACTTTTAAGGCTCTGTATATAAATGTTATATAATTGACTTTAAAAATTATCCCCTGAAAAATCTATAATGGCATGTACTTCAACGTAAAACTGCCTAAAATACCGGCAATACATTTTTTTCAGATAATTGAAATATAACTATATATTATCGTCTTATCAGAACAGTATTTTCAAATTACTATTGGCTACAAACATTGGTTTCCTGTTATCTTACAATCATAATAAGAACAATTGGAGGAGAAAAGTGGGGCATTTGAGTTCAAACCCGTTTCGAAGTGATTTGATAAATGCATTAATTAAAACCATTAGGTACGCAACTATATAAAATTCTAATATGCAGCAGAAAGCTACGGAATGATTAGAAAGAAGGGACTAAACGATCAAACTATAGACAAATGTTTCGGTTGTTAATCAGCCCCCTTTTATAATTCTAATATCGAATATTACGATCTATAAATAGCGCTATGTACCATTGAAGTGCTTCTTAAAACACTTATTTTAATTCATGTTACTTCGTATTTTCTATTTTAAGTTCGTGTGAAAGTGTGAAATAATAGCTAGCTTAAAATTTTTTTCCGGCCTGTCTATGGAATCAGATTTTTATTTATGCTGTTTGCTCGTTAGTTGCTAGAAGTTCTAAGGTAAGCAACGCCGTAAAAGAGAAAATTTAAGTCCCTGGTACTTAAAAGTCAAAATCTCTAGAGCTGCTCCTTGTAAGCGATGCTTGAAGTTCCGTTTTACATTAAACATGCTAATGACTTGGCATTAAATAGTCTTGGCATTGTAGAACCGCTGAAGCATAAAACTGGAATATGGAGAAAGATGCTAATATAAGTTTTCAAGCTTTTTCTTAGAAGGCAAGTTGCAATTTTTATTTCATCAATATAAGCTTATTCAAAATTTTGGTTGCTATCTCAGCTTGTGAGCTTTGAACTTCGGGTAGAGGAAATAAGCTTTATGGATGAATATGTTAAGTTAATGTGTCATTCTGTTCTGTCTAAATGTTTTAGATTACTCATCCGCATACGATTATAGTGCTATAAATAAACAGTCCTGGAAATAGTACAATTTATACTGGTTTTTTTAACAGTATCGACACACCGTGGCAAATTATTCCTTACAAAAAATAATACAAAAATATATGTTTAACTTTTACCCCAAGGTAATTGTTAAGGGTGTTATGCACTACAAAAAAAAAAAGTAGAAACTACTTGCGATTAAACAACAAATCGGCGAATGATGTTTTGTACAAAGGAGAGCTTAGACCTCTGAAAACGCGGCTGGCAATACCATCCCCCTTAATGCTGAACATAGAGAAAAGGGGGGGGGTGTCTTATTTTTGGATGTGAAACTTTGACACCCTAAGATGTATGCGATGTTTTAAAGATATCTTTTGAATCAGCATTTTTAAATCAACAAATATGTTCGTCTTTTCGGAACACTCTCAGGTCAACAGTTGTCAAAATACACGGCTGTTCTGTTCTCATGTAACGACGACGAGACAACCTGAGCACGCGTCTGACGTTGCTGAGCGACAGGTGCAATGTACGCGGATTTGTGAACCGAGGTGCAGCCAACACTTCACATATATCAGCACCGACAACTTTAATGCGAATTAGCAACTACACTCCAAGAAAAAGCTCGCAATTCACACCAAAGTTGTATAGGCGTATTGAGAAGGCACGAATGGTAAAGTACATCCATCAGAGAGGAGGGTTAAGTCGTCATGAAAATTGAAGTTATCAAGGACGTTGGGATATACACCAAATATACCAAGTACGAAGCGCGTAGCTTNAAGTCGTCATGAAAATTGAAGTTATCAAGGACGTTGGGATATACACCAAATATACCAAGTACGAAGCGCGTAGCTTAATAGGTTATGGGAAAGCGTGGGATAGGCGAGGGCGGTAAGGGGAAAACCAATTGCGAATACGGGATGTAGTCAAAGAGGAATGGGGTTTATGACAAATATGAAACCAATAGCTTCAACATTACTGAAATGGCAAAGTGTTGAAGGAAAGGAGGGAAAGACGAGGAGTCGTCATATATATAAAACCTGGTGAAAGGAGTGAGGTACACTCCAAGTATGAAAAACTGCAGTTTAAACTATTCAGGAATGACAAACGCTTTTACTAATATATATTTTTATATATATTGTGACGATTCACTCACACCATTTCGGCAATAAAGAAATTTCATTCGCACACCCATTGTGTTATATATAAACTCACCTTACACACATAGGGTTGTTCTAATGTTTGCTGTTACNATTTCATTCGCACACCCATTGTGTTATATATAAACTCACCTTACACACATAGGGTTGTTCTAATGTTTGCTGTTAAGCTACTGACCTTTGCATGTGAACGTACACTTACTTGACAAACCATAAACATATTCCCTAGCCATATTAAACACTTAGATTTTCTTTTAGAAATTATCTGTAGAGGACAGGGTTGAATGAGTCGTACATAATTTTATTAAGTTTTGTGAGCTACCTAAACCATTTATGATTTTGACACGTGGAGATACCAGTGCACTGCCTTATACAGCAAAGCACATTGTTACGAGTAGTGTTCAGGCCTTAGCTAAGCGACCTGCCTGATCACACCTTCACATATTCATCCAGGACACGGGCCGTGATTGCTGAAATTAGTTCTGAAATCGCAAGCCACAGAAAGCCCCTCTACCGGCCAGTAAACTGGGACAACGCAGCTGATATAGGGTGGTGTAGCCCATGGGCGGTGTCTTTTGCCGTCGGACCATTGGAACGAAGATCACTGAAGATGGAAGTGTCCGGGCGTCGACTTCCGCCATCTTAATAAGCCTCCGGAATCATAAATAAGGTGGTGACTCTCCAATCAGACTCTACTCAAAATGTGGCTGGTTAAATCATTATAATTGAATATAAATTAATATTTTAGTTAATTTTTATAGCTCCCCGCACATACTTCATAATATTTGTATTGAAATAATATTGTACAATCTTAATGTTAAAAAACCCCCTTTATATGGTGTTGATTACATAACTCTTATCAATAACTTGCATTACTCCTATAGCCCCGTTAAGGTCTGATGATGAACCATAAAATCATAACTTATAAACATTAAAATTATCAATTGAATTTTCTTTTATCATACTTCTGAGAAATTTTAAAAGTTAATTCATCTATACCTACGGACAGTTCATTTAATCAGTTAAAGTGAAATTGTTAGATTTTAGATAAAACCACATGGAGATTCAAGATGATGGTACGCGTTCCCGCATCTTAAATTATCATGAAATTTAAATTTGCGGACAACTATAACGAACTATAAATGACTACAAAGAAATCGACAAAGAAAAAATTACATTTTACTTGTACGGTGTCTGTTTGCTAAGTATAATTGATATTTAGAGATTTGGAGGAAAACAACTGGACAGTTGCAATCGACGAATGAGATCTATATACCACCGCGTCCGTTTCAATTTCCAGTATTACAAACCCATTTAACTGAAAACCGTGCACAAATTTTGCCGAATACAAGTTTGAGCTCTGAAATGCAATTAAAGGTAGAGAGTAACTCCCATTAATGATATCACACAGAAGATAAATTAATATGCTTGTCTCCGTTAGCTGTTTTAATGAGCGTGCCTGTAGATCCCAATTTAACTGAATTATTATCCGACGGTAATTCGGCGATGGCCTGTAAATATAAATGGCTAAATTAACGAACGTACTGCAATAAACCATGGCAAAAGAATTCTCTACGTTGTATTATTCTACTTTTTCTAACTTTTACACGTAATTTTTTTATAGAGTTTTCAACGTTAAAAAATATATATATTTTTTCTTTTAGAAGACTTTTGTAAGTCGTAAGTCTTGAGATAAATCGATATTCTACTTTGGGTATAGTGTAGTTTGGTGAAAGAGAAGTCTGTCATAATTATTTTCTTGTCATTCAGTGTCATTCTTACGAAATGTTCACCGTTATTGTAGTTTAGAGGTGGGTTTATATGAAACATTTTACATAAATAGGGTATGTTTTCAGAATACTATACAGAAGATTTCAATTCTTACCGTGTTACTGCAGTAAAAAAATAAGACTTACAGGGTCTGATTAGTTAAAAAATGTAGCCGGTCAATTTTAGTGTAAACGATGAAAATATAATTATTAAAAAAAAATTATAACCCAATTTGGCAAATTAAATTGCCTTTCTTAGTTCTAATTTAAATGACTACCGTGTGTTAGATATAACTGAATATCGCACGTTCCCTAGCGTGTCAGTTTCGCTTGGATGATTGGTCAAAGTTCTACAAATGACACCACACAACTGCTTGGCATAGCGCTGATGTTAAGTAAACATTCGTAAATTTTATTTGGCTGTAGTCTTTTGGCAGTAGTTTAAACTGCTAGCATGGAAATTACCGAAAAGCTCAACGTGCGTAGCGGGAAAAGTTTTCTATGAAACTCAATGTTTTGACAGTATATTTGCTGATATTCGGTGCAAAGCCAAGTGGGACGTGTTTCAAGGCACAACATAGCGTGAGAATGTTTTTTTTACACTGTTAAATATTCCCCCTATAATTTTTTATTTTATTTTAAGGGGATAAGTTATATAATTAGTTTGTTTGGGACAACTAATTATCAAAAATTATTAGGAGGACACTTTACGATATCTGGAGGGGGAAACAACCTGTAAAAAAACTCCACAAAATAACGACAGTATAGGTTGCAGTTTCTTTCCTATTTCTATTTTAAAAATTATTTAGTTTGGTAATAATACTGATTGTATAGTGGCATTTCGGCATGAAACATAGTAAATAAAAACTAATTACCTGCAAAAAGACCAAATATTGTTTTAAATGTAACAACCCTCCCTCACCACTAGGAATAATCCAAAAATCTTACTTGAATTCGTTCCTGAAAGAATTTATTTTAGCTTGTTTTGGATTTGCTGACGATGTTTAATCTGCTCCTGTCTCATAATACAGTAATTGCCCATTTCCAACGCTAAAAATTTATATTTTTAGGTATTCACTTAATGTCTTCGCCACCCTCATTCATGCTATCTCCA
The DNA here is from genome assembly GCA_002778355.1 of Clitarchus hookeri. Lineage (NCBI taxonomy): Eukaryota > Metazoa > Arthropoda > Insecta > Phasmatodea > Phasmatidae > Clitarchus > Clitarchus hookeri. The sequence goes on from NQII01001621.1 coordinate 169,626, forward strand.
TTATTGAATTAAAATATTTCAATTCCACACTTTCTCTAAGAACTTTTTATTCAATAAATTCTGATAACTGCTAACCTCCTTCATTAATGCAATTCATATTTTCTACAATTGCCTGGAATTTCTCTCGCGAAACGGCTATGTTGTTACTTCAAAGTTCACTTTAGGTACACACTGGGTTAAATTAAGTATCTCTCAACAGCGGTTTCAAAATTAGTGCACTTAATACACTTTTATAATACGCCTGCTTGTTGAATTTTCCAAACATTTATTTTGTATTGCACTCTTCTCTTTCCTATATACGTACAAGATGATAGAAACTGCAGAGTTTGTTCGGCATAATCCTATTTATAAAAAAATTAATGACTTTTACTTATAACATCAAAACACATAACTGAGAATGAGAAATTATATTGCAATTACCTGGAAAACCAATTTTTCTGTGTGAAATTGTTTGTTACAGAATGCACTCAAAGGAAGGCCAAAGTTTAGAATAGCGGTCCCACTCGTCGTTTTGTTTGCCAGCTAAAGACGGGCAAAGAGCACGAAAACAGTACTGATACCAGTTAAATCATTACCACAGCTTTACTCTCAGAGTCTTGGTTTGATGACACGGACGTTTAAATGTTCCTGCTTTATGCGGGGGAACTACTGACATGATATGCCGATTGAAAATATCATCCGAAATCCGGGGCACACATCCATGGATGGCTCGGCTCTCGAACCCGCAACACATCATGCGCAGATGCCTAAGTAATAGCGACCACCAAACCTGCCTACAAAATGGTGAGAAATAATTGTGGTTGTATACTATACATCGCCATGCACTGGAAATACACACACTGTACTGGAAATACACAAATACAACCACAAGTGTCAGTGTGTGACGTGAACACAAGTGTAGCGGGAATAAAAAAAAAATGTTATTTCTTGTTTCGCATCTCTAGCTCGTTCGTTAAACCATAATTCAATACACGGTGCTTAACGCACCATTTAGGAACTGGCGCATCGACATGAACACTAGTATACGCGCATTAGGCCGTGGGATATATGGTCTATTCGCGGTTTCTCCACACTCTTTAAATAAAATGTTTGAAAAATCACGCCATGTATGACGTGTTTGGTTATTTCAGAAATATTTCACGTTCCACAAGCGTTTTGTACTTATGTTAACACATAAGTATCTTGTTTTTAATTAAATTGAACTTTTACTTATATTGTAATTATATATTTTTGTATTTAATTTATAATTAATACAAATAAAAATTGAGAGAAGATAGTCGTGTTGGTAATACCTAGTAAGAAATAGTTCTTATGCAAAACATGATTAAACTGAGTGTGCACGAACGCTGTGCGTTGTCCCTATGGTAAAATGTACTAGATTCGGTTACGCTTTTTTTTCATGAGGTGGAGAAATATCCTGAAAGTAGAACTTTAGCAAGCCTTCAGAAAAGTTGGAAGTAACCATGAATGGACTATACACGGCACTTTAACAGAGTAGATATGCACACAGATACGAAATGGCGCGGCGTTTTCTTTAATGCGGGAGTACCAATTCTCTGATTGGCTGCGCGAGGCTCTGGGAACTGACCTTTGAGTCTGATTGGCGTCTGCGTAGTGCGAAAGACTCCCTATTTGCTGGGCTGCCGGCTGGTGTGTATGTTACCAGGCGCTGATTGGTGAAGGGCTTTCCAACGTGTTACTGGTTAGTTCCGCCATTTTTTTCTGGATTGTGCAGCTGAAATTCGCAGCAAAAACTGTTTCACCCCTGTAATCTTATGTACTCTATGCCACTGGATTGTCGAGGTAGTAACGGGTGTAATTCTGTAGTTTTTGTTGCTAATTTCTTTTTAATCTATATACGGTAGCGCCGCTGTAACTTGGGGCGTGGGAGCTCTTCCAATGCTGGTACACTTCTCCCCGGGAAAGGAAACAATTGAACGACGGTGTCACGGCAGGTGGGAGGGAGTGCCTGCAGATTCGTCTGCCCGTCTGCCAACTACCTGTGGTTGGTGCTTTGCAAGTCGTTTTGTCTCTCTCTTTTACTATGGTAGGCGGAGCCAAGTCCGTTCTTGATGCTTTAGAACACTATTATTTACATTTCTGTTAGATTAATTATTCGCCTGTGTGAAGTTATTTTCAGTAAGCTCGTTGACGACACACAATACTGAAATTATACTTCTTAAGAAATTACTATGTTGGTATATATATCACACTTCTTAAACTACTGCCCACGAATACTGTCAAAACTTTTATGTAGGATCCCTAATTGTTTATCGTCTACTGAATTCAGGTTCCTGCAAATGTAGGTAAACGCATTTAGCATCAGTGCATTATTCAACCAATACACTGGGTGAAGATACATATCATATATTAAGGAACTGCACAGGTATCATCATCGAATTGAATAAGAATATGAATAATAGACTTAAAACGCAAACATTTTTTAATGCTGAACTATCCCTAGGAATGATACCGAAAAAGACTGCTGCCACTATCGTCATAGATAATTTCCTGACTCCTTTCGTAGCGTGTAAAAATTCACTGGTCCTTAATACTGGGACTGGAGTCGTACTTAGTAGTTTAGCTGCTATGACCATTGTATCTGGAAGTAGCTCAAAGAATTTCAGAAGTATGCTGTCAGGTTGTCTTGTGTTTACGTCAACATTTCAAATTGTAGAAGCGGCATGAAATGTAATTTTCGTCATATAAAATTGTTTACTGTTACATAATTTCTGCAGAAACACATGCAAAAACTATAATAGTGTATATAGTTTTTGAAATATGAATNGAAACTATAATAGTATATATAGTTTTACAAATATGAATGCAAGAAATACTAACTTGCTAAACTGAAAGAAATGTGAAGAAAATCTCTACACTGAGAGATTTGGAACCGTTACTTCCAAAAATTGGAGTTAAATAGGCTTATCTTTCGGAAATTTAGACATCTGTTCNCTGAGAGATTTGGAACCGTTACTTCCAAAAATTGGAGTTAAATAGGCTTATCTTTCGGAAATTTAGACATCTGTTCAAGTTGTCACTATAATTAAATTTTAAGATACCATATTTTGTTTAGTAGGTAGTTTGGTTCACGATATTTGTACATGACAAAAAAATCCAACTGGAGACATTGGCAGATATTTCTGCAAAACGCAAGTAGAAAATTAGCTATATCTTACGAAAATTATGTTATTTAAAAGGTCAAGTAACTGATACAACAAGTTACTGAAATAACGGATGAGCCTACCTTCCTACAAATGCATAGAAATAATTTTTAATGAAGTTCTTAAAACGTCATATGGTGGGTAGGCCTTGAGGTCTCGTTGAAAGTAATATCATTAGAGATGAAACCAGAAACGTATGCAACAGTACCGAGACAATTACAAATAAACATGTGCCTTACCCGGGACTCGAACCCAGAAAAACCTCGTACCGTAATGTAGCGTGCAATCAACTGCATTACGGAAGTAGGATTCTGAGCATCAATTTCGGATGTAGTCAGTCTAATGTTTTGAATGATGGGGTTTATTACCTAAAATATTTACATGGCAATGGTTTTTGTAATTGCTTGAGCCACTTCAATGATGTAAGATTATATGGCCTATCGAAGCGCTACTTGTGTGAAATATTTGGTGGAAATCGATTGGTCAGTCCCTGAGATATGNAAGATTATATGGCCTATCGAAGCGCTACTTGTGTGAAATATTTGGTGGAAATCGATTGGTCAGTCCCTGAGATATGGAAAAAAAAAAACAATATTTTCTTATTTAGTTCTATCTCAAAAATTGTCAGAAAAAGATTCAGTATTAGATTGTTCTAATAGATAGAGAATAGAAAGTCGGGTGAATTTGGTTAGTTAACATGGTTAAATAGATATGCAAAACTTATAAAAATATTTTTATGGATACCGTTTTGAAANGGTGAATTTGGTTAGTTAACATGGTTAAATAGATATGCAAAACTTATAAAAATATTTTTATGGATGCCGTTTTGAAAGTCAATGCCTGACCCCACTTAAATCACGTAACTTTACATTGACTTCTGTAGCACTTATGGTATGCGCAATTTGGTGGAAATTAATTGAATGACTCCAGAAATATGACAAAATGTTCTATTTGCTCACTTGACACTATTTTGTAAAAATTCCAGTAGAAGAGGATCTCTGTGTGCATAATTTGCGCTTGAAATGAATACTGTTAGTGTTAGAAACTTTGTTATATTTTGTTGAATTGTTTAGTATATAAAATACTTATCTCAGTTATTTATATTGACACCGTTAAAAAAGGTCTGCTGTGCCTAAAGCATGTTAGTTTACATACCCTTCTGTAGAACAACTTGTAATATTTGGTGGGAATCGGTTGATTGATCCTCGAGATATNTGTGCATAATTTGCGCTTGAAATGAATACTGTTAGTGTTAGAAACTTTGTTATATTTTGTTGAATTGTTTAGTATGTAAAATACTTATCTCAGTTATTTATATTGACACCGTTAAAAAAGGTCTGCTGTGCCTAAAACATGTTAGTTTACATACCCTTCTGTAGAACAACTTGTAATATTTGGTGGGAATCGGTTGATTGATCCTCGAGATATGGCATAAAACGTCCATTTTTTCATGTGACGGTCTTCATAAATGGAGGAAAAAAGGGCTATNTGGCATAAAACGTCCATTTTTTCATGTGACGGTCTTCATAAATGGAGGAAAAAAGGGCTATGTATTTGCACATTCGATAATTATCATTTATACTGTATACAAAGTTAGGAATAAATTGGTCTCATAATTTCGTAGATATAGCATACTAAGCTAAAGTGTTATTACAGTCACCATTATGAAAATTAAGTGTCGTGCAAACTTAAAACATATAAATTTATATGACCTACCATAGCACAACTTCTTCGCCAAATTTGATGGCAATCTTTTAATTGATTCTAGTGATATGACATAAAAAATGTATTTTTTAATATGGGGCTATCTTAAAAAATGGCGGAGAAATGAGGCTCTGTATACAGAGATTTGGTGGTTATCATAGATAATGCCAGCATGCAACGTTGAGTTGAAGTTTGTTTAGTAGTGTCATTGATATAACATATTGGTAAAATGTTTATAAGTCCGCCAATTTGAAAATAGGTTTCTGGCCTACTCAAAACATGTTAATTTACATTGTAAGCCATAAAGTTACTTGTTTTACAAATTTGGTGGAGATCTGTTAGTTTTATTCAGAGATATTTGAAATTGTCATGTCATGCTATCTTACAAAATGGTGGACAAAAGTTTTTTGTGGGCACTTTAATGGTTTTAATATATGCTGCCAGCATACTAAGTTAAGTTGGAATTGATTGCATGGCTTCGACGATACCGCAAACTAAGCTTAAATACTTATATGTTAGCCATTTTGAAAATAAGCGTCCGACCAACCTAAAATATACGCGTTTACATCACATGCCCCAGAACTTTTTGTGTGCCAAATTTGGTAGGTTCGGTAAATTGTTTTCAGAGATATGGCATAAAGTTATTTATTTGTATGGCACTATCTTAGTAAATTGCTAACGAAAGTGGCTATCTGTTGGCAAATAAGATGCTTCTAAAAGATAGTTTCAGGTTACAAAATTCGGTCGAAATTGGTTAAACGACATGGTATGTATACGAAATAAACCTAAAATACTTGTATGTTCGCCATTTTGAAAATAAGTGCAAAATCAATTTAAATTTCTTACGTTTACATGGCCTACCTTAGTGTTAGACACGTGCCAATTTTGGCGAGAATAGGTTGAGTAGTTTTCGAGATATAACATTAAGATTTGATTTATTCATGTGGCGCTATCTTCCAAAATGGCGGATTAACATCAGTATTTACCTCTAAATTCAATGCTTACATGATGCACTGCCAACCTAAAACATTTTGTCTAAATCTAAATGGTGTATTACCCTAAATATATTTTAACAACCGCCATTTTGAAAGTAAGCGCCCAGCATAGTTTAAAACTATACAATTAATTTACCCTTACTTAGTATTACATGTGTACCGTGTTTGGTGAAAGTCGGTTCACGTGTTCAAATAACACTTTCCTGCCTTGAACAAGAGCAAAAGTTTTCACTTAAACAAATATTAAAAGAAGTCAGCCAGCCAGAGATCCACAACATTATCTCCAACCTTAAATAAAAGGGAGCCTTTTTTGCAAGCATAACCCCGGATGGGTTACGGTAGGCACAGACTAGCCCGGCGACAGGGGAGTGGAAATCGATAGCTGGCGACCGAATGCATTCAACCGAAATGGAAGTAATGGTATTGGCGCTTTAGAAAAGTGTAGTGATTCGTTCCGCGACACGAAAGGTCGCAAGGTTCGCACTCGTCGAAAAAAAAAAGTCTGTACTCGATGATCGCGTGTTAGGGTTGTTCGTAACACTTCTGCTTACCAATACGTTACTTTCATTTGTCTTAAATTTTTTACTAGTGTGGCGTAAATGTCTGGAACCTGTATACTGAGAGAAAGTTTTTGGGTTTGAATCCCAGGTAAGACAGAGTTGTATTATTTTAACGTGTAGGCAGCCCTTTCTCGTGTACTCTCCCCTTATTTTCGATAAGCCT
>NQII01001621.1:176259-193673 GCA_002778355.1 Clitarchus hookeri
GGGGGGGGGGAGGGGGAAACAACCCATTTCATTTTCAAAAGTAAATAAAACTGGAAACTTTCTGCCTACACTCGTGTTATGCGATATACATGCGGAAATGAAATAAGTATATTATTTAATGTTAAACACAATTACTCTTCCTGTTCCGAGTAATTCGTTGAGAAACTATTGACAGATAATTATATTTCTCAACGATCCCTCGTATGGTTGTTTAACATCAGGATTGCATTTTTGAGTGAGTTTGATAGTATCCTGTAGAATATTAAATTACATATCAGAATACATAATTTTTTTGTGTCTGAGAAAAGCAACTACGTCACAGATACTGCGTGACACCTGTCTGCTCACAAATACTCGATATGGCTAAGAGAGAGAGAGAGAGAGAGAGAGAGAGAGAGAGAGAGAGGAAAAATGGTAATAACTTTAAAAACATATGTAGTCGCAGAATTTTTTTTTTCGCGGCTAGCTACCAAACTGCAATCAAACGGTCGGCGAATATTGTGTGTCTATCTTAAAACAAAGTTTAGTGCGTGCGTGCATGTCTACAATGTCGAACCCGCATCGCTGTGCGTACAGAGCCTCGATCTTTGACACACATGTGTTCCTATATGTGAGCGCATGCGTGAGAGAGTGAACACGTGCATCTAGAATGTCAAACCTGCATCACTGTGCGTACAGAGTCTCAAGCTATGTGTCATAGCCTATGACACACATGTGTACGTGTATGTGAACGCATGCGTGTGGGAGTGAACGCGTGCATGTATACAATGTCGAACCCGCATCGCTGTGCGTACAGAGCCTCGATCTTTGACACACATGTGTTCCTATATGTGAGCGCATGCGTGAGAGAGTGAACACGTGCATCTAGAATGTCAAACCTGCATCACTGTGCGTACAGAGTCTCAAGCTATGTGTCATAGCCTATGACACACATGTGTACGTGTATGTGAACGCATGCGTGTGGGAGTGAACGCGTGCATGTATACAATGTCGAACCCGCATCGCTGTGCGTACAGAGCCTCGATCTTTGACACACATGTGTTCCTATATGTGAGCGCATGCGTGAGAGAGTGAACACGTGCATCTAGAATGTCAAACCTGCATCACTGTGCGTACAGAGTCTCAAGCTATGTGTCATAGCCTATGACACACATGTGTACGTGTATGTGAACGCATGCGTGTGGGAGTGAACGCGTGCATGTATACAATGTCGAACCCGCATCGCTGTGCGTACAGAGCCTCGATCTTTGACACACATGTGTTCCTATATGTGAGCGCATGCGTGAGAGAGTGAACACGTGCATCTAGAATGTCAAACCTGCATCACTTTGCGTACAGAGTCTCGAGATATGTGTCATAGCCTATGACACACATGTGTATGTGTATGTGAACGCATGAGTGTGTGGGAGTGAACGCGTGGATGTATACAATGTCGAACCCACATCGCTGTGCGTACAGAACCTCGATCTTTGACACACATGTGTACGTGTATGTGAGCGCATGCGTGAGAGAGTGAACACGTGCATCTAGAATGTCAAACCCACATCGCTGTGCGTACAGAACCTCGATCTTTGACACATATGTGTACGTGTATGTGAGCGCATGCGTGAGAGAGTGAACACGTGCAACTAGAATGACAAACCCGCATCACTGTGCGTACAGAGTCTCGAGCTATGTGTCATAGCCTATGACACACATGTGTACGTGTATGTGAACGCATGCGTGTGGGAGTGAACGCGTGCATGTATACAATGTCAAACCCACATCGCTGTGCGTACAGAGCCTCAAGCTTCGACACCTGTGTGTATGTGTGTGTGAGCGCAGGTGAGCGTGTATTATAACCGTTCGTTTTTGCAGTGTCGCGTCAGTGCAGCCGTTGCATGTAGGTGCCTTACACTAATGACCGTCTACAACCAACATGGCATTATATAGTGGAATTCAATACATGTAATTGAATGGTAGCTCGCGTCTGTACGCAATGTGGCGTTGAACTTTCTTAAATATATTTTTTTGAGCACCAGCTAATTGGAGTGCCATGTAAACAACTGTTCCCGTCTATAATGTCATTTTTTAGCTGTTTCCTGCCATTACCTTTGCTGTCTTTGAGATATACATTTTCAAAACAGCAGCACTGCTCTATAACTGCAGCTACCTATACAAACGGAACAAGTTCAGCATGTTGAAATACGTAAACAAATCGACTTCATTTTCACGATGCAGCTCGAAAAAATTTTAGATTATGCCGATTGTAAACAGCGGAATTTTTTCTTAGGCTGTGTTTTATGTCTGTTGCACTGATATATTTATGACATTTTTGATAGCTGACCCATACAGACGTTGGTAGTATATTACAAATACAGTTCGAATGTGACATTTTAGATAAAAACGAGATTTATTACTTTAATTTTCGGACTTTTTTTATTAACGTTACATATTATCGTTTGCGAATTTTAATTTACCGAGAAAATTAAATTCTTTTCGCTCATTAGTAAGTGACTTCTGTTTCCTTTGGCATGTGCGTGCATGTGAATAAACCAAATTTCTTTCGAATTTTTTTAAAACACGCAATGTTTTAATATGCAAGTAATGCATGGCAACCAAGGCTACACAGAAGCGGTTATTATTAGACTCACTCAGCACTGTGCCCCCTGCCAAAATCCACCTTGCCCCTTGCTGTAGCCAGCATACTACACTCGCATTCCCCATCCTGTCTTCGTGATAAAATCACCCTCAGCCTATGTGGCCAGGCGGCATGGACAGCAGTGGCGGCTGTCTGCCGGCTCGCGTTATTTCACTACAATTAAAAATTAATGACTACTTACTCTCCGTACCGTATAAGGATGCTGTGGGTAAAACCACGGATCGCAGAATGCTTCTAACGACGCTGATAACAGGATGCAGAAAGATGGCAAACCACGGACGCTTTGCCATATATACTGTTCAGACCTCACTCCTCCCTCCCCCTATAAAAAAATTTGGCTTGATAGAGATAAGTCTTCAGCAGAGCTTTCATGAGTTAACATCGTATTTCGCGCTGGACCATTTCCCTTCCACGTCATTCTCCTCACTCCGAAACATTTCGTCTCAAGAATGAGGCAGTTTTATTGGATGTTGAGATTTAGGAGGGAGGAGGGAAGCCAATCAACTGTATTATACTATTTGGCAGATAAGTGATACATAGGTGAATAATACGAACTGGTAGTGGATTGATACATAGGGAAACAGTTCGGCGCATAAATGCAATTACCTTATTGGTCGATGGATCTGCGGCGGAGGAGGGTAGGGAAGGGGGACCAATGACGAGTTTGAAGGATTGGCAAAATGGGGTTTCTATTTAATTAACATATTTCTGTGCAAGACTGGAAGCTGTTTCTTTCACTTCGGAGGGGGGTGGGGGGAATCCCGGTTCATAAATTCCCGTTCGTGGAGAAGTCCCCCGTGGTTGGCGGAGTTCTCGGAGGGGGGAGGGGGGGAGTCCTGTAGTGGAGTCCCAGTGGGGAGTCCCCCCGCTTGTGACTCCACGCACCAAAATGCGACTCTGGCAACACGGAGCTGCTGCACAGTGCTACATAAGCGTAATGCAAGATACTGCATCGCTGATAAGAACATGCGGTGTCGCCACGACAGCGTAACTTAAAGAGCTGACTGCGACCCTGACAGGGCACGTGAGTCGTGTACTCAGCACAACACTACGCTTGACGAAGCGATAACCACCTGACCCCGTCTCTGCGCAAGCACTGCTGTTTGAACGAACATTTAGAGACGGTTCGTGACTGAAGGTGGACTGCAGTGCTCACTCGTAATGGATAACTCACGACTGACGCCCGCCCGGCCTTGCTGCATCGCGGCAGCTGCTCTCGTCAGCGCGCGCGCGCATGTGTGTACCGAGAGTCTTCGTACCTGCAATTTCCAGTCTCCTAAAACGATCACTTTACTACAATCGCAGCGACTACACACTCTTAATTTGTTTTTCCTATGAAAATCAATAAAAATCCAAAGCAGTTAGGACGAAATCATTTAATTTTTACAAATTTTTAAAAATTAAAATACTTTTTTTTTTGTTTACAGGTTTTTGTGAGGAAGGTCAAGATTATTTAATTTTATTTAAATCGTTTCTAGGTATCATCACATGAAGCAAGTAAAAGAAATGGAGTTATGATCTGCAGTGACACTTTAAACTGATATAATTATTAAAAATCCAAGGTGACCGGCCAATACTTATCAAGGTTTTGTAATTATTTTATTAAAATATTTTCTATTGAAATAACTTTTATTTAACTAATTTGTAGGGATAACGGGGGAACGAACATCCAACATAGCATCGAGCCCTGGCAGTGACACCTACAAATATGGCGGACTGCACTGACCAACATGGCTGATGACCACGCCTACCAAGATGGCGGACGGATCTGAGATCCTATGCATGATGCATGCGCCAAAGTCACCATATATACACTGCTGATGGGAATGCTGGATTTCCATAGATTGCTTGCTCATAAATAAAGTTTATTGTTAAAACTTTTTTTATTAACTAATACGAATTTAATAAGGGGTACTCTTATTTTTTACTCAACTTCAGCACGAAATATATCCTCGCAAACGTTTGTTTTATTTAAAGGACTTCTAGTTAAACATAACGCAGTGAACAGTTACTGAAAGAGTTCGGTTGAGATATATGGGCGGCTCTTAACAACAAGGTCTTGAGAGCCGATGAGGGTGAAATGAGGTAAGAATGAAGCGGCGCTGGATTGCAAGGACGGGGAAACTGGAAATCCCCTATAAATACCTGTCGATCAAGGGCATCGTCCAGCATGATTTCCACTTGCGAAAATCCGTAGTGACACGGACGGGGATCAAACCCGGTTCACCTTGGTGGAAGGCGAGTAGTCTAACCCCTCAGCCACCGCGGTCCCGCGCTACTAAAAGAGGAACTAATTGTATGAACTGAATTCTCTGGAGTGCCGAATTTCGGAAAACGTTCAAACTTATCATTTACATCGGGAAATACTCAAACGATAAAACATGTTGGGATTTCAATCCCAATACTTCCAAAAAACTGTGATCCTCTTCCCTCCTCCAGGAATAATTCTTCAAACTCTCTCCCCCCCCCCACCCTCGGCCTAAACGACACATATCGCAAACTGAGTCAAACTTAACAGCAAAGGAAGGGAAATATAAAAATAAAAAAAAACAGGAAAATGTGGCAGGCCGTTTGTGAAATGGGTACAAATAATTTGTAAACAAAACCATTTTATTGTCTGCTCGAACACGCACGGAACTCGTTCGTTCGTGATGGCTGATGCCTTTACGATGGTTTCTTCCCCATTGATTGGACGTTTCGGGAGCTCAGGGGAGGTGACTGCCCGACTGTTCTCAGTTCCCCTCCACTTGAGCCACTACTTGGTTTTAGTGCTTTCTATATGGTTGGGCGTTGGCTCCAAGTTAACTGAAATCTATTGTTTACATGACGGATCACAACGTTGGCCAGCAGCCGTTGTAAAATGTAGCACAAAATTATTTTCGCTTTTAAGGAGAATCCGTAGTAAAATTTTTTTAACGCTTCAAGGTCACGTCTGGCTGTAAGGAAGCATTGCAACATGACCTCCAAAGACTGCGATATAGATACCCGGGAAGCTAAATTTCTCGCAAATTATACACTGAAGAGCCAAAAAAACTGGTACACCTGCCAAATATCGTGTAGGGCCCCGCAAGCACGCAGAAGTGCCGCAAGACGACGTGGCATGGACTCAACTAATGTCTGAAGGTATGCAGGGGGCATTGAAATCTGCGCCAATTTGGAAAGGGTTTCACGTCTGTCACGTTTAATGATTCACGTCAGTCGTCGTTTGTCCCGTCCGTTCACGATCTTTTTCCGGCCGCAGCGATGTCGAAGATTCGGTGTTTTACTGGATTCCCAATATTCACGGCACACTCGTAAAATTGTGGTACGCAAAAATTAAAATTTTATCGCTACCTTGGAGATGCTATGTCCCATTGTCCCATCTCTCGTGCGCCGACTATAACACCGCGTTAAAACTTACTTAAATCTTGATAACCTGCCATTGTAGCAGTAGTAACCGATCTAGCTGCCGACCGCATCGCGTTACTCTGATTGGCTTCATACCTCTGTTATTTGCATACGCACGCCTATACCAGTTTTTTTTGGCTCTTCAGTGTATATGCAACAGCAGGATATTATTACATGTGACGTAAACCAATGCATTAAACAACATATGCCACTTTGTGATTTTCTCCTTTCGCTTAAGAAAACTGCGCAGAAATACCCTTAGAAATGCAACTGTAAACCACTGCCACTATTTTTTCTCCTTTAGAATAAATTGTAAGATCAAATGTAAAACGTGGTGGCAGTAGATAATTTTTTTTTACCTTTCATGGAAAAAATTTTGCATTCCCAGAACATTAAGATACAAGTATACGCCAAGCATTGGTTGTGCAGACAATATTATTCTAAGAAAACCCCTCAAGGATTTTTATTGCACAGCGAATGTGTGTACAGTAATAATATTTTTTTTCAAAGCAATAGAATAATTTGGAATATCGACTATTTCGGAGCAACGAATCTTCTCTAGTTTTTCTTGTAATGGCTGTAGAGATGACTTCACAGGATATGTTGGCATTCACACTTGTTTCTTTGAAGTCAAACTGTTAGTCGTTCTAATGTTCTCGTAGACGACACACGAGTAGCTTGTTAAAAATACCCTATATATTTTGTCTATGTTTTTTTAACGTGAACTAAAAAAAACAACTTAAAATTCATTATTATTTGCTTTTAGGAGAAAAATAACTTTTCGAAGATCTCTCAGTAAGTTCAAAATTCCTACTTGCTTTGACCACAAAACCACAGATGTAAAAAATCACATAGGTCTATCACAGAATATGTAAATATGCTAATGTAATTGCATACAGTTAAATGATACAAGTAATTAAAATGGAAATGTGTTAGATGATATTCTAATCAAACCTGCTCGTATTTTCCAAACATCACATGTTTGCAGCTGCCACAAACAGAAACAATACCACAGAAGCATTTGCACGTATTACCTATTTGCATAAAAGAGCAAATAAATACCTGGGGAATAGCGGTCATGTCACGCCTTAACAATATTGTCAGCATCTCATTTTCCGAAACACGGGCACGCGAGAGTGAAATGCATTCAGGCGAACGGCGAAGTGTGCTGTCCACAGGGCATTTATTTGAGTCGCATGGAACGTGCAGGGGAAAATAATTTGCACTGAAATTGAGGGGGGGAAAAAAAAAAAAAACAAAAAAAAAACGCTATTAGCTGCAGAGCTATCAATTAGCCGAATGCATCATTTGGGAGTTTATTTACAAGCTAATTGCTGCAGCCCTGATTGCGAATAAGCAGATATAACGGACACGTGTACCACGGAACAACCACCTACAACTCACGCGTCATGAAATATTGTTAGTAATGTATATCGTGTATATTGAAACGCTGGTATGTGTTTTTTTTTTTTCACAGTTAACGCAATACTTCTGAACTATTTTCTTACTTTTTATACTGCCAATTGTTTTATCCCAATTCACCAAATAATAATTAACATTATCACCGATTTAATGACTGGCAGCCTAGCGTTGATTAAGCGTCATTTTGATCTTATTAAACTCATGAATATGACAATGTTACACCTATTTATATTGATATAGGAAACAACTTCAGGTGCCACCTAATTAAAAGTCCACTTTTTAGCAGTAACTTAGCTCTTAAGAGCAGATAATAATTTTCTACATTTTTTTCGTTTCGATATTTTGTAAAGCGTACGAAATAATTATAATCTGGAATGGGTATGATAATTGGAGGAAAATTACTTTAAAAAAAAATGAAATGAAAAGAAGGATTTTGAAATGTATATATTTTCTCCATACAGGAAACAAAACTGAACAAAAATAATGCGTTGGACTACAGATGAAAATAATAGTTCGTGTGGTCAGGATGACATGACAAATATACTTAAAAATTGGTTTCGGGGCTTGCCTGTATTTCAATTTAAATTTTTAAAGCGAAATTTAAATATACACACATTAAGAAGTGTCCAGTTTCAGTGAACATGCAACATACTACTCGTGTGATTTCAACAAACACTTTTGCTGAACTAAACATTTTTGTTGAAATAACTTCCGGAAATGTTTATGAATCAAAGATTTTAAGTTAACATTCTCGTGTTACGCAAAAAAAAAAAAATTATATTGAACAATGTTTTTTCAGTTGGTATGGTATTTTAATCAATTTACCATTGATAACGTGTAACTAATCCATTAAAATATACTAAAAATCTCGGAAATTTTAGCTTTTAAAGACCTCACTCTATTGCTGTGATAATAAATCGAATACACGTACAATAAATGTAAAAAATAGTGTTAAAAATTAAAAAAAAAAACTGCACTAATGGGAATATTGAGATTTTAATATATCTTGTGTCAAATCATTTTAAAATTTAACCGAAGTTAAATATTTAGCAAAAATTGAAATTGTAAGAGTTGCAAGAATGCAATGGAATCATTTTTAAGAGATTAAATATCTCGCTTATAGTTTCAATTCAAATGTTATGATAAACTTAAATTTNTGCAATGGAATCATTTTTAAGAGATTAAATATCTCGCTTATAGTTTCAATTCAAATGTTATGATAAACTTAAATTTAAAAAAAACTAGAAACTTTGCTCTTTACACTAGGCGAGGTAGGTGTCGGACTTTGAAGTAATTTCCTCGTGGCATTCTTATGTCAGAAAATAATGTTTTTAATTACATTATGGAAAAAATTTTCCGTCATTTTGGAATCTAAACTGAATAAATTGCGAAAGCACGCTTAAAAACCTAAACTTTTCCTCATAGTTTTGAAACAATTTGGCATTTGANTAAACTGAATAAATTGCGAAAGCACGCTTAAAAACCTAAACTTTTCCTCATAGTTTTGAAACAATTTGGCATTTGAAAGCTTTTAAGGCGTAGAACTACGTTTCGTAATTTGCTGTAAAACGTAATGGTATTGTGTTATAAAAGTTTTACATCGAAATCCGTACAGATACGAAAGTTGATCGTTTTCCGAAGTGAATCTCAAGCGTGTTCTTTCTACTGTGAATCTGCTTATATAACCGATTCGTCATACTGTTTTTGTATAATTATTTATTTTTGCTTTGTGAAATTTGCTTCGTTAAAATTGGTCGTGATTAAATGAGTACATATATTAAAATATTATTAACTTTTTGCTTGAAACTAGAAAACTTAAGAAGGATCAATTTATAAACCACAAAGACAATTCAAGGCCACAAGAACTCTCGTAATGAAATACATAATCTCCACCCAATTTATAAGTTTTTATCAGTATGAAAAAATTTCCAGCATTTTCACTAATCTCAAAACATATAATTTTGCTTAAAATCCATATATATATATATATATATATAGCATATTAGTTGAGAAGTATCATAACATATTTTCTCGAAACACCATTATAACTTTAACACCAGTTACAAAGTCTAAAAGATCCTACACTCAAAAACCGGGAAGAAACTCGATTCATGTTCCCCAGTTCAATAAGCAAGCGCTCTATGGTCCAGAGGTAGCTAAAGATTTGCAAAGGGTCGACCTTAATGTACAATGAAACGTAATTGCTTAGTAAAGGATAGTGCAGGAACTGTGTTGCTCGAAGTGATTTGAATTCCGTTCCTCATTTACTTCAGAATTAAACAATCAACTGATGCTATACTTAGTTGAATTATTTATATACGTTTCTGGTCCGCATGTCTAGTTTGTAAATGTAAATGTTAGAAATTGTATCTAAAAAAGGCACTGTATAATAGGTTGCTATGTATAAAACATTTCATTTAGACGAATGGATATACTGCGTATATCTTGTACTATTGTCAATAAAATTTATTTCGCGCTTAAATTAATTTTTGCTTGGGCAGATATTTATTATCTCTTTACCAAAACCGTGTGATATTGTACTCCGCACTCAAATAGGGGGTACCTGTAAATTTGCGTGCGCGTAGACTGAACTTTAAATGTGTGTACGTTTACGTTAGTTTGGTTGCTGGACAAAACTCTGAAGTACTCTATCCCAAAAGTAAACTAACAACTAACGACAAGCAATGCTGCAATTGGTTTTCATTGAGGCAGCAGAAAGTGAATCGACAGTACAGGATATAGCGTAGTTTTCCATCCGAAAGACCACCAATCCCACCAGTTCTTCCAATCTCGAGGTGTGCAAGTGCACAAGTGTGTAAGTATAGGTGAAAGCTGTTCGCGGTACAGTGAGCACTTTTGAGGCCCTGGTTACTTTCCTTTCAGCTTATTTTTTTTTATAGTTTGACCACCTTTTTAAATAAATGTTGTCACGTAAGTAATAAACACAGCGTATATATTCCACCGCACTCGGAAGTTAACGCCTAAGGCCAAAATAAAATATATTTATTCACTATTCTTCCAAATGACGGGACTTTCAAAAGTGCTCACTCTACCGTGAATAGCCTATACGCATATGTATACATATACTAATTTTTTTGTTTATGTATACTAGCTGGACTACCTGGCGTTGCCCGGATATAAGAGTGGCAATGAGAGATACTCGTACCCGTTTGAGGGTTTTCGGCCCCTTTTCTGTGAGTGGTAAAGGGGGGGGGGATGATACACGGCAAAGTTTTAGGTGTTTCCGGCCCAGTGGGGAGCCAGAACACATTTTTGCCTACACAGTATTTTAAGTTGGGTGCTGAAGGGCATCCCTGCCAAGCTTGGCCCAGATACGCCAACCGGTGTAAAATTGTATTGAGAACAAACACACGAACATACTTTGGAAATATTGATTTTTATGTATGTAGACGTAAATATACGTATGCATCTACACTGAGGCGACAAAAGTCATGGGACACCTCCTAATATCGTTACGGACCTTCTTTTGCCCGGCGAAGTGCAGCAACTCGACGTGGCATGGACTCAACAAGTCGTTGGAAGTCCCCGGCAAACAAATATTGAGCCATGCTGCCTCTATATACGTCCATAATTGCGAAAGTGTTGCCGATGCAGGAGTTTGTGCACGAACTGACTTCTCGATTATGTCCCATAAATGTTCGATGGGATTCATGTCAGCGATCTTGGTGGCCAAATCGTTCTCTGGAATTGTCGAATTCTATTACACATTAATACCGTGTCTTTCGACACAACCGTGCAAAGGTACAAATAAACTTTGCTCAGAATTTGAAGCACAATAGTGTAAGTTTTGTCACTAAAGAATTTATAAGTTAATCTATGCATCTCAAGAAATTACTTTTGAATCCAGCATTACGTTTTTTTGATAGTTATTTTACATAATTTCCCATTAATTTTATAAATCACATGAAAACTTTAACCTTTAATTGATTTTGTAGGATATATATATNCTTTATTTGATTTTGTAGGATATATATTTTTAAATATCAGCAGAAACATCAAGTGGATCTCGAGAAAGGTACCAGCTGGAGTATTTTCAATACGTCACCACACAAATATCCAGCTACATTAAGGCCGTTGGTGAATGCTACATTTTATATTTAATGATAATTAAACATACAACAATACCTTTATTAATACATTTCAAGTTGTATGATGCGTATTTAATGCATTTTAAAATTTATTATTAGGATATTTTTAAACATAATAATAATATTTTGTCTGTAACATATTTGGAAGTGTAAAAATTTAAATGTTACTTTTTCACGATAAGTTAAGGGCTAAATACTAGTAATATCTGGTACAATACTGTTCAATTTGGAAATATTTGTGTTGAATTGATTACAAATAAAAAAAAAATTATATGTCTTTCCGGCTTTATTTAGGCCTGTGGTTGTAATTACTGCTACATAAAAACGCTTATAAAATACGTTAACCCATCAAGCTATGTTTCTACTTTCATTGGTTTGTTTTTTGGTTATGATGCGACATAAAACACGTATTCTGTAATAGACGTTACAACAGTGTGCATAAACTTCTCAAGTCTCCACGATTATTTTATATGTGTCTGGAACTGAGTTTCTGGCCTCTCTACACGCTGCCTGGGCTCTAAGAGGCATGTGTACAATTACCGTTTGAATATGGCATGATTCCGGACCAGTGACCTTAAAGGATNACCGTTTGAATATGGCATGATTCCGGACCAGTGACCTTAAAGGATTTCGTGAACAACAACAAAATGTACGTACCTTTCTTATACTTTAGAAAATGTGGATATTACACTAAATGTCATACACAGATATAAAAAAATT
Source organism: Clitarchus hookeri (assembly GCA_002778355.1). Taxonomy (NCBI): domain Eukaryota; kingdom Metazoa; phylum Arthropoda; class Insecta; order Phasmatodea; family Phasmatidae; genus Clitarchus; species Clitarchus hookeri. The sequence continues at coordinate 188,539 of NQII01001621.1, forward strand.
ATCCCTTCTAAAGCTTCTCTGTATTATTATTTGTCAAAGACAAAAGTTACTGTTATGTGCCAAATAAATAAATGAAACAGCCAGGAAAAAGTTAACACGAAATGCGGGAAATGTAAATTTGTTTTAAAATGTGCTTAGTAAAAGTCGTTTTCGAATAAGTNTCCAGCATTACGTTTTTTTGATAGTTATTTTACATAATTTCCCATTAATTTTATAAATCACATGAAAACTTTAACTTTTAATTGATTTTGTAGGATATATATATTTTTAAATATCAGCAGAAACATCAAGTGGATCTCGAGAAAGGTATCAGCTCGAGTATTTTCAATACGTCACCACACAAATGTCCAGCTACATTAAGGCCATTGGTGAATGCTACATTTTATATTTAATGATAATTAAACATACAACAATGCCTTTATTAATACATTTCAAGTTGTATGATGCGTATTTTATGCATTTTAAAATTTATTATTAGGATATTTTTAAACATAATAATAATATTTTGTCTGTAACATATTTGGAAGTGTAAAAATTTAAATGTTACTTTTTCACGATAAGTTAAGGGCTAAATACTAGTAATATCTGGTACAATACTGTTCAATTTGGAAATATTTGTGTTGAATTGATTACAAATAAAAAAAATTATGTCTTTCCGGCTTTATTTAGGCCTGTGGTTGTAATTACTGCTACATAAAAACGCTTATAAAATACGTTAACCCATCAAGCTATGTTTCTACTTTCATTGGTTTGTTTTTTGGTTATGATGCGACATAAAACACGTATTCTGTAATAGACGTTACAACAGTGTGCATAAACTTCTCAAGTCTCCACGATTATTTTATATGTGTCTGGAACTGAGTTTCTGGCCTCTCTACACGCTGCCTGGGCTCTAAGAGGCATGTGTACAATTGCCGTTTGAATATGGCATGATTCCGGACCAGTGGCCTTAAAGGATTTCGTGAACAACAAAAAAATGTACGTAACTTTCTTATTCTTTAGAAAATGTGGATATTACACTAAATGTCATACACATACATAAAAAAAATTATCCCTTCTAAAGCTTATGTATTATTATTTGTCAAAGTCAAAAGTTACTGTTATGTGCCAAATTAATAAATGAAACAGTCAAGAAAAAGTTAACACGAAATGCGGGAAATGTAAATTTGTTTTAAAATGTGCTTAGTAAAAGTCGTTTTCGAATAAGTNGAAAAAGTTAACACGAAATGCGGGAAATGTAAATTTGTTTTAAAATGTGCTTAGTAAAAGTCGTTTTCGAATAAGTCATAGATAATAATATTTTTTTTTAAAGTTTAATTTAAGAATTTTACTGTGTTATTAAGCAAACATCATGACGCAGAACTTTACACATTTATGTTTTATGTAGAAATAATTTCATTTGTACAGGTGGCAATTTTATGTGGTTTCATTTACACAAAACCAGTAAAATTGTGACTCTCATGTAATCAAGGAAATTTTGTGGAACAGATCAAGTTGTAATTTTTTGGCCATGACGTTACAATCAGCGCAGCGTCTGCAAGATTTCAACAATGTTGAGCAAAAATAAAACTGGTAAAATTTATGCTATGTGTATCAACATTTACTTGCTAAAGAGAGCTGTAAAATACTAAGAAATTTGTATAGCAGGTACGTTCATATGTGTTCTATTTTTAGTGAAAACTTGTATCCCGCCATTATCCCTTGGGTATGCACTACCACGTCACTGCACTGCATAACAAAAAACATGTGTCATCTTGGTAAACATTTTTCAGTACCCCCGGCAGAACAGTGCGTAAAAAACCTTTAAATTATTGAACAACCTGTTTGCGTCGTGGTAGATAGGAGTCTACGGCGATGCCGCCACATGTTAAGCTATCGATGCCGGAACGGACTTCAAAGTCTATGTAGCTGACAGTAATACACTGAAGAGCCAAAAAAACTGGTACACCTGCCTAATATCGTGTAGGGCCCCCGAGCACGCAGAAGTGCCGNGAAGAGCCAAAAAAACTGGTACACCTGCCTAATATCGTGTAGGGCCCCCGAGCACGCAGAAGTGCCGCAAGACGAGGTGGAATTGACTCGACTAAATGTCTGAAGGTATGCAGGAGGCAATTAACACCGTGAATCCTGCAGGGCAGTCCACAAATCAAATCTGCCAATTTGAGAAAGGGTTGCATGTCTGTCACGTTTAATGATTCTCGTCAGTCCTCGTTTGTCCCATCCTTTCACGATATTTTTCCGGCCGCAGCGATGTCGAAGATGTGATGTTTTACCGGATTCCCGTTATTCACGGCACACTCGTGAAATGGCCGTACGCGAACATCCTAATGTTTTCGCTACTTCGGAGATAATATGTCCCATCTCTCGTGCGCGGACTATAACACCGCGTTCAAACTCACTTAAATCTTGATAACCTGCCATTGTAGCAGCAGTAGCCGATCCAGCTGCCGACCGCATAGCGTTACTCTGATTGGTTTCATACCTCTGTTATTTGCATACGCATGCCTATACCAGTTTTTTTGGCTCTTCGGTGTAATTATTTTATGGTCGATTAAGGAAACTTTTGCGAACGACGAGGAGGTTCTCAGGAATAAATAACGTCTCAATCGACTGATGGGCGTTGATCTTTTAAGTTAACATTCTGCGCAACGCTGGCGTTGGAGCCTGAAAACTGTAAGCCGTTAGNTGATCTTTTAAGTTAACATTCTGCGCAACGCTGGCGTTGGAGCCTGAAAACTGTAAGCCGTTAGAAACAGTCCTACATGGAACGTTTAAAAAAAAATAACAACAATGATACTGGACAACGAACTAAACATTTTTACGACCTGGAACCCATGTCCGTAAATGAGTGGCTTGGTCACTACGAGTCGAAAAATTTGGGTACAAGTTGCTTGTGGGTTCTGATAGATGCATGCGAAATCCAGTAGTCACCAACGCAAGATTGGTGGATTTATATCTGCTCAACAGACTAAAGGGATCGCGATACCACGTGTTACAAAGCGATGTTTCTCCCACACTACCGGATGAGGTTCCACTGTGTGTTCAACAGGTAAGNGAAACAGTCCTACATGGAACGTTTAAAAAAAAATAACAACAATGATACTGGACAACGAACTAAACATTTTTACGAGCTGGAACCCATGTCCGTAAATGAGTGGCTTGGTCACTACGAGTCGAAAAAGTTGGGTACAAGTTGCTTGTGGGTTCTGATAGATGCATGCGAAATCCAGTAGTCACCAACGCAAGATTGGTGGATTTATATCTGCTCAACAGACTAAAGGGACCGCGATACCACGTGTTACAAAGCGATGTTTCTCCCACACTACCGGATGAGGTTCCACTGTGTGTTCAACAGGTAAGNCGCGATACCACGTGTTACAAAGCGATGTTTCTCCCACACTACCGGATGAGGTTCCACTGTGTGTTCAACAGGTAAGGAGAATAAAACCATTTATTTGAGGCTGTTTTTTTTTAGGTAACACAATATTGCTTTAATTCGATGATAATGTTGGAGAAATGTAGGATTGCTGTTCTGGCTCCCTCCTATCTGGTGTTTGAACTGCGTTGCAAAGTGTTATATATACACGTTTCCCCACGAAACTGTTAAACGTGCATCCACTGTGGTGATCTACGGAAGGAAAACACACTTCTGACGAGGGCTGTTGAGTACTTTCAAAATGTAACACACGTTAGAAACACTAGTTCAGAGTACTCCAAAATTGATAAAAACGCCTTTTTCAAAGCAGTGTAGCTCAAAATAAACGCATCAGATACATACAAAACTATTCAAGGGCCTTGCACTGAACCTTCCTTCACACTTTACAGCAATAAATTGATAGGGTCACAGTTGAAAGTTCCTTAGGTACACGCAGTGTGACTAAAACACTTCACGCCAGTTCAGAGCCTTGAGCGTAGCGGCGATGGCGCACTTGATGCGCGTGGCAGTGTCGCTCTTATAGCCCCTGCGCTTCTTGGCCTCAAATGCGGAAAAGAGTTCCACGTACGCGGAAGCCTTAACAAATGTTTTCTTTATATGCCGCGTTGATGCAGTGGCCAGGGTGCTCGGTTCCCCACCAAAGGCAAACCGGGTTAGGTTCCCGGATGGGGTTTTCTCGAGGATCTCCCGTTTCCCACGTACTTGCATCCCGGTACTGCTCCATTCAACTCGCTTCACCTTAATCGGCTCTCAATACCTCGATGTTAGGAGCCGCCCAAACCTCTCCACTCTCCCTCTGCCTGGTGCAGTGGACTTTTTTTTTTCTATCTGCCCTATTACTAAGTGTTAAGTGTTGTCCGGGGGTAGGTCTGGACCGTGTTGCGTCTCAGAGCTAAGCCCCATACGCCTACATGAGAGGGAATTTAGGAAAGGAGGCGTGCATCGCGGCAAAGAGGGATAAAGCAGCCATGGCCAGGTTTGTGGCCATGACTGCATCCCTGAGTGTGTAATAGCTGAAGCTATAACTAAGAAGGGGGATGGGAAAAACCGGCATAGACACCGTAAAAACCCTCCCGACAGGAAAGAAGTACCAAACTTATTCATGCATTAAAAAATGTTAAATGAGGCAGCAGGTGTGGATTCCATGCTCTTTAATATGGAGTTGATAATCTAGAATAGAAAGAGGCGGGGGTGTGGACGCAAGCGTCCTTGAGGGGAGACCGCTGTCAATATTATTTTGCAGGCGCACCTGCACAATAATATTGACAGAAGCTGTGGAATGCAGGCCTCCCCTGCTTCTCGTGGAAGTCGGCGAACCGGGCCCCATACTGCGACGAGGGATGGTCAGTGGCATGGTGGTGCGCTCTGTTGGCCGCTGCGGGGGTTTGGTTCACCGCAGACGTAGCCTCGCTCACGGGCTCCAAGCGGCGACGCCGCCCGGGCGAGCGGACAGCGATAAAGCGACACAGCGGTCGTCCACACGCTCGCCCGAGCCAATAATAACAGCATTCTGTGGGCGAGCATTACGCAATCGCTATCGGCGCGGAGAATCTCTTTGAGTGGTCGTAGCTGAATCTGTCCCCTTGAAGGTTTCCAAGCTTGCAGTAAGCTGTTTTATCGACTAGGTCACCGATCTGTTTGCGCTGAATGCACTGACTGCAGGCAATTGTCTGCGAGCCAGTGTCCATGACAGCGTACG
>NQII01001621.1:193696-262686 GCA_002778355.1 Clitarchus hookeri
GGAGGGGGTTTGCGTCATGGCTGTGTGATAATGCAGCTGGTTCCTGTGTCAATGCTTCCAGTGCAATCATCTTCGAAGTGCATTGAAGTAGTGTTTTTTCTATGTGCTCTTCATCGCTCTAGTATGACGACATAATTTAAGGCATATTCAAGATCCAAAATAAAAACTTTACTAATTTATAAAAAAAACACGCATTTTTAAAAATATGTTTTGAAATTATAATTGTAATATACTCTAAAATGCGGGCAATATCCCCTAGAAATACGCTGTTGATATATTTTTATATTTCTTGGCACTCCTTACGAATGTTTATATACTTTCTGGACAGTATAAAACAATAAAACAAGAGTTGTTTTGTAGCTTAAACGAATTTATTAACAGATAGGGAAAATACAACTGGCTCTCTTGATTATAATGTGCTCGAAATATCTTGCACCCTGAGTCTGTGCTCATAAGTTGATCTCGATATAAAAAATAACAGTCTCATTGGAAAATAGTGGTCATATTTTAGAACGGGACATTTGTTCAGAATTAATGTTTCTTTACTGTTATGACTTCTAAATTTATGTTAACTTTTGTCTATTAAAACTTCTTAAAGAAAGTCTATTGTACTCTCCGTTATATTATCAATCTCTCAAGAAAGTTTATTTCTAAGGGAGCAGAAAATATAGTCACGCGGTTAGTTTCAACACGGGTGTCTCAAAGGCGATACAAGTTAAAAAAAAAAAAAAAAAACTCACCAGAGGTAGTTGAAAGGTTCCATGTTAAGGTACTACCTAGTAAAGAAAATAATTTATTTTATTATACTTGAATTACTTGCAATAATGTTGCGTGACGCCATTCGGCAAACGAACCTTCATTTTTATTCAATTTGCATTCAGAAAATTTCGCCACGTTTTATGCCGATACAGATAATGGGCACGTTATATAGTTAATCATATTTGTTGAAGAAATTACAATGTCAGAAGTTTACGACGCCACAGTGACTTTGTCTAGCGAGATTGGCAGCCATTTCTGAACTAAACATTGCGACGATTTTCAGTTGTAGTGATTTCTGAAGTAAAGGTTCATGAATGCTAACGAATTTTCTCTGGCAAATCGCAAAACTAGTACGATACAGAGCACTCCGGCGGAAGGTTATTCCTACCAAATTGGGTGTCTTATGAAACAGGGAATCCGAAGTTTAGCCATCCTTTACATGTAAATACATTTAGCGGGAATGAAATGACATTAAAGCCATTAAAGTGGCGTGCTCGGTGGACTGGATACAGTCTTGAAGGATAGTTACCCATTTTCCGATTACAGTCTGACGAAGTGAGTGACGACATAAACTCCAGTAATGTTCAGAATAGAAAAAAAATAAGGAGCGGGTAATAAATGTTAAACAGCAGGCTGGCCAACGCGCTCTCGGAAGGAAAATATCTGTCTTAAAACGAAGTGGAAGGTGTCCAAAGCACTCCCATGAGTACCACTCTAGGTCCTCGACGACTGGACAACATCTCTGTTAGCTGAAGTGCGCTGCGTCCATCAAGCGTATATCGATACTTTGCCAACGGGGACTGAAAGTGCGGTATCGCCTTAAGGGCTAGAGACAAAAAACCAACACGACGCTGAGAAACTGGTACTTGAGCGACTGGTAGAGCTGCTGTGGTACTGTACACAATTCTAAGCTCACCTCTTGAGATTCGAATTTCCTGCAAACATCTCAGACACGTCAGAGAGCTCCTTCCCTTGAACGCTACACTTTCCTTTCGTGTTACGGTTGCCAAGCCAAAACTGCTTCCTGTCCTGTCAGCGGTCTGCATGCCATGCGAACAAAGGCCACGGGATGGGCAGTTGTCCAGATTATTCTGATGTTTGGGGCATTCGGACGTCGACAGGCCGCGTGTTTCTGTTCAACAGACCTGGTGTTTGATTGGCTCCATCGCACCACGAAATATTTCCTAATGGTCCGCGGGCTACCTACGTGTCCGAAGAGCTGACATTGTGTTGTTTGGGCGTGAGGAAATTTTGTTGTGGCCTGTGGTCCAAGCTCAGTAAACAAACAGCGGGTTTGCTTCGGTAAATTAGGTGATGCTAATAATAACACCCAAGGGCGTGAGGACATATATGCAGAGTGAAATTGAATTCTATCGAAAAACTTTGGTGGATGATTCCGTATCACCGAAAACTGAATCACTTAATATTTAAATATTTACTGATGGCCAGTTTAAACTGCCCCATCAGCACTCTGCAGTAAAAACTTATCAGTAGTCAAATAAATCCAACTATTTTAAATAGAAGAAAATCACTTATATTAGTAATTAAAAAAACAACGCATTCCGATGCAAAATATATTAAGAAAAAATATTTTGTCGCAGAACAAAAATAATATCCAAACAAAAAAAAATTGTTAATGTGCTTTAGGACCGAAAATCCCCCAAAAATGTAATATGTACACGAAATGCCCTAGTTAATTATCTTACTAATTCCTCTATTTCGTCACTTTTTAAAGATCTCTCATATTCTAAGTAAGATACCGAAACATATAATGGCAAATGGCAATACAATTTCGTGATATGAGAATATTTAATGCTGTTGAAATGTATACATATTCTGTACACGTGAAAGTCTCCGAAATATTTGAGAGCCAATCTAAGTTGCATTAAGTTCAAATTCTATGCTATAAAATCTAAATAAAGTAGTTTAAAATTACGAGTTTATAGCTGCTCCACCGTTCTACAACGCAACGACACTTACAGAACGAAACTGTAATTTTCAAGTGGGAGGTTGATTCGTTATAATTGTGATAGTTCGACAGCGAAATGTCAGAACTAATTTNATTCAGACGTCGACAGGCCGCGTGTTTCTGTTCAACAGACCTGGTGTTTGATTGGCTCCATCGCGCCACGAACGATTTCTTAATGGTCCGCGGGTGGCCTACGTGTCCGAAGAGTTGGCATTGTGTTGTTGGGGTGCGAGGAAATTTTGTTGTGGCCTGTAGTCCAAGCTCAATAAACAAACAGAAGGTTTGCTTCGGTAAAATTAGATGATGCTAATAATAAAACCCACGGGCGTGAGGACATATATGCAGAGTGAAATTAAATTCTATTGAAAAACTTTGGTGGATGATTCCGTATCACTGAAAATTGAATCACTTAATATTTAAATATTTGCTGATTGCCAGTTTAAACTGCCCCATCAGCAATCTGTAGTAAAAACTTATCCGTAGTCAAATAAATCCAACTAATTTAAATAGAAGAAAATCACTTATATTAGTTTGCTAATGAATAAGCGCTGGAATTAAAAAAATAGCGCATTCCGATGCAAAATATATTAAGAACAAATATTTTGTCACAGAACAAAAATAATATCTAAACAACAAAAAAAAAAAAAAAATTGTTAATGTGCTTTAGGATCGAAACTCCCCCAAAAATGTAATATGTACACGAAATGCCCTAGTTCATTATCTTACTAATTCCTCTATTTCGTCACTTTTTAAAGCTCTCTCATATTCTAAGTAAGATACCGAAACATATAATGGCAAATGGCAATATACTTTCGTGATATGAAAATATTTCATGCTGTTGAAATGCATACATATTCTGTACACGTGAAAGTCTCCGAAATATTTGACAGCCTTTCTAAGTTGCATTAACTTCAAATTCTATGCTATAAAATCTAAATAAAGTAGTTTAAAAGTACGAGTTTATAGCTGCTCCGCCGTTCTACAACGCAACGACACTTACAGAATGAAACTGTAATTTTCAAGTGGGAGGTTGATTCGTTATAATTGTGATAATTCGACAGCGAAATGTTAGAACTAATTTNGAAACTGTAATTTTCAAGTGGGAGGTTGATTCGTTATAATTGTGATAATTCGACAGCGAAATGTTAGAACTAATTTAGTCTCTTGAAGAAATGGGTGGCTCTTCACATCGAGGTCTTGAGAGCCGATGAACGAGGGGAGTGTGGATCAGCGCCGGAATCCAACAGCGGGGGAAAACGGGAGAAACCCGAGAAAACCCGCCGATCTGCGGCATCGTCCGGCACGATTCTCACAAGCGAAAATCCGGGAGCGACCGCGCCGGGAATCGAACCCGGCTAGTCCTGTGTGGGAGGCGAGTAGTCTAACCGCTACACCACTGTGGCCCCGAGGAAACTTGAGTAGGAACCCTGAGGAACCCCACTGGCTGACGAAGTCTACCTACCACGTTTCTCATATAAAAGTGCGACCCCGGCGATAGTTAGAGCACACGGTAACACAGAGACGGCGGCCCCTTGTTTAGTTAGGGTTTACTGCGAACAGGGGGATCTGGCGAGGGAGATACTCCTGAGCCACTTCATAGGATCCCCGCACACTGCAGTCACCGGGCTAGGCTGGTGATTGACACTGTCTCCTCCAACGTCCCCTGCCAAACAGTGGGGTGGAGCTTGATGCTGCCGCTGGACCGACACGCGGTCGCTTGTGTGCAACTGACGTTTACAGCTAATTAAATCCGCCCGGAGACCACCCCGTTCGACCCCCGTGGGGCCGGAGCGTCGCCGACGCAAAGCGGTTCCCAACCCCCACACACTCTCCCTCGCACCCTTCCACAACCTCTCTACGGCAACCCCCGCGAGTTAAAATTCCGCCGCTGAGCTCCCGTCATTACCGCCGCCGAGTTGCTCGCACAACCTAACCTTGGCAAGTTTCGAATATCCTGCAGCTGGTAAGCTGACTTCGGTTGAGTTCGCGATGCCAGAATGTTTGATGTATTCTTCCTTCGTATTTACAGCATATGAGCGAATGAAACGCTTCATATTTTGAGCCTATTCTCTTATATGAAAACGTAATTAAGGAATTACAAGATAAACTGGCAACAGAAAGGTTTTTTAATCATCTTTATACTGCAGAGTGTTTGTAAAATATCTACGTTATCTATACCTAAATAAGAACCAACTTCGCTGTGTGAAGAACTCATTATAAGAAGTGCTGCACTTTCTAAGTAATTTCCAACTAAAACTGTTATTAATCTAGTTAAATATTCCTAAAAACTTAAACATATATCGTGAGCTATTGTTATCGCCATCGCTCGGGTTTTAAAGCATATTCAGGATAATTGTATTACACAGCCGTCTTGCAACGCACATTTCGAAGGGATATATACTGTATATTAATTATTGAGATCCACCTTGCCTGTGATGTATGACGAATTGTAAAAAACTTTTATTTCCCTTCTTTATATGAAAGAACAATAAATAACTAGATTATTATAAAGAAATCTTAGTTTTTGAAGACCATGGGGGAAATACCCGATAAGTCACATTTCGCTAATTTTACAGGACAGCAATGTTAGATTTGAAAACGATTATGTTCTCCCCCTGTATGCTGACACTTAAAATGACTGTATATTATGACTGATAACGTTCTTCCTAATGGCTGTAACATCAGTAAAAAATCACAGTACCGAAGCAAACAAATAACATAAAAACCCGGAAATAGAATTTTAAAACTGTACTTTTCATGTTTTCCCCACGTGGTTGTAAGAAAATGTGGACAGAATCCTGTGCTTCCTGGGTCGGAGGTGAAACCGCCCCATCCGCTGGCGCAGCAACCAATGACACTCGATGCTTCAGTGCCCAGTGAAATGTGAAATTTAGCCCACAAGTAACTGAAGTCAAGGAATGTTCCTTGGTTTCAACTATAGCGTACAGGAAAAAATAGTTAGTTCACAACAACCCTGCTTAATTTCTTGTTTTGTTCATTATATTTACTTCCTCCATGTATACATACATATAAAGTCGTGGAACTAATTACTCTTGTACATTCGCCAAGCGAGAAGCACTTTTAAACTTTTAACAAGTGATAACTATGTCTCCGGTTATTACTCGAACATACGCCGGAAAACAAAAGTAATTAAAACAAAAATATTTGCCGTTATTTAAGTATCCGATGAGTGTTTACTTTAGAATGTATAAAATGCGGGCTTAGTACAAATGAATGGATTTGAAAACTGGACGTGTAATTACTGTCTTTATCTTGAGTATTGGTGTCAGGGATGCGACATGCAAGTGCAGTTCAAAATTCGTGACCCTGTCTCCCTTGTGTGTTTGCAGCTTCCGGAGGACGTACTTCCGGGGCGGACGTCGCGTCGCTGTCCGTGCTAGTGGGTTGCCGCCTGGGATGAGTCGACGCTGAGCAGTCATGGGCAAGAAGAACTCCAAACTGAAACAGGATACGATCGACCGTCTTACCAAGGACACCTACTGTGAGTATCTGCACCCGCAGTTTGCATTACANAACTGAAACAGGATACGATCGACCGTCTTACCAAGGACACCTACTGTGAGTATCTGCACCCGCAGTTTGCATTACAAAGTGTATGGACAATCACTGCAAGCCATTTATCGAATTTACGAACCCATTGCAATTGCCGAATTGTATTTCATTTCATCACCTTCTAATTTTTTTATGCAGCATTTTAAGAAAAATGTTAATCAGTATGTGTTAAAGCATGGCTAGATAATGTTTATACAAAATTTCCACTTTCCTTCGTTGTGTCATCAAACAGTAGCTTGTACGTATATAATAGAATAGTTTAGAAAAATACAACTGAAGAGGTAAAATTATTATCCCGCAAAACGTATTACTATATAGTTAGCACGTAATGCTGTTGACTTTAGTTTGTAGCGCAAGGAATTCTATACTAGCTTAAAAATAAGAGCAGAAGAATATAAAATGTTTATAAATGTCACAGAAACTGCGTGCAAGAGTTTAATTACTTCTGACAGAAATTTCATGTGAGTCGGTAAAACTTTATCGACACTACGGCATAACTTATTCCCGGTCGCCATTTTAGGGGGGAATAGTAGCCAAACGTCTACACCCAACCTCCCGATGGAGTATAACAGCAACACGTCGACGAGTCCCCCCTCCTTCCCCCGCTCCAAGGACAAGGATTGAGTTACGCTCAATCAGCGTGAAGGTGCATTCAACTAACACCCCACTTGACCAGCTTCAAGCAGCTCGGAACTGATACTGTGATGCACCGCCCGCTCCCCTCTCGCAACAATCTGCGACCATTGCCTGCGCTTCGGCACAGGTGGGGAATTGTGCCTCGGCTTCCACGTGCATGTACACTCCACAGCGACGACCGATGTCGAGGCGGCGTCTAGGGAACATTCGACCAGCGAAGTCTCGCCTGGTCGGAAGGGAAATGCTAGTGATTTCGAGCACAGTGCTCGATAGCTGAAAATGATGCAACAGGTTAAATTTACTCATTTAAATTCACCAAGGGACTTAGGAACCGGGTTAACGTCACTGGTTCTGATGCAGGAGTTGAGAGAGGGGATTCTAATTAATGTAATTCGGGCTACCAACATAGTTCTTATAGTTCTCAAGGGCGTTCCAAAAATATACATACACTATTCTACACGCACAGCAAAATTACATTCAATTTTTAAAATTTACGTGAAACTTTGTTGCAAGCATATAAATGTGTACAAAATTTGGCAAAATCACTTTTCATAACACCTATAACAAATAAAAATCACTGCAGAAGAAGCATACGTAACACGAAATTCATTGTCATATTTCACGACGATGTTTTATTTCATTATCTGAAAGAGATTTACATGGAGACCACATAAATGTAAATATTCGTAGTCAAATTATTATAGTTTTTGACATATAGCACAGAGAACCCGGAATTTTCNCAAAATTTGGCAAAATCACTTTTCATAACACCTATAACAAATAAAAATCACTGCAGAAGAAGCATACGTAACACGCAATTCATTGTCATATTTCACGACGATGTTTTATTTCATTATCTGAAAGAGATTTACATGAAGACCACATAAATGTAAATATTCGTAGTCAAATTATTATAGTTTTTGACATATAGCACAGAGAACCCGGAATTTTCNAGACCACATAAATGTAAATATTCGTAGTCAAATTATTATAGTTTTTGACATATAGCACAGAGAACCCGGAATTTTCGGATTATAGAAGCCCAAGTTTCTATGCTGTTAATTAACTTTGCCAACTAAATCACACGTCATGTGATCTATAGCACATACACAACATATTATTGAAGTATAAATTATATTTAACTACCGGTACACGGTTACGAGCAACCGGAAAAAAATATTAATATTTGTTAGATTCTCGGAAATTTTTTTGTAGTGTTTTTGCGAGTTTGCAAACTACTTTTGAAAATACGCTTCATGCAATAACACTAAAATAATAACTTACATAGATAATTGCCAATAATATATTTGCCCTATAATATTTTATCACAGCACTTCTTGTATAACATATTTGTTTAGTATGAATGTAAAATTTTTAAAAATATATATGTATTAATTTTTTTTCGGGTAGGGCTGTTTCCCAAACGGTGGATAAAAGATTTAGACATATTAATGGTATTATCTTACGCGTCACTGTCATAAAACTGTTTTGTTTAATTGAGTTGACTGGTTCTATAAATATTACATAACCCCCTGAAATATTAAAAAGATGTGATTTCAAACATATACACTGAAGAGCCAAAAAAACTGGTACACCTGCCTGATATCGTGTAGGGCCCCGCGAGCACGCAGAAGTGCCGCAAGACGACGTGGCATGGACTCGACTAATGTCTGAAGGTATGCAGGAGGCATTGAAATCTTCGCCAATTTGAGAAAGAGTTGCAAGTCTGTCGCGTTAAATGATTCTCGTCAGTCGTCGTTTGTCCCGTTCGTTCACGATCTTTTTCCGGCCGCAGCGATGTCGAAGATGTGATGTTTTACCGGATTTCCGATATTCACGGTACATTCGTGAAATGGCCGTACGCGAAAATCCAAATTTTATCGCTACATCGGAGATGCTATGTCCCATCTCTCGTGCGCCGACTATAACACCACGTTCAAACTCACTTAAATCTTGATAACCTACCATTGTAGCAGNTCAACTTTGCGAGACGCTTGTTGTCTTATATAGGCACTGCCGACCGCATCGCGTTACTCTGATTGGTTCCACACCTCTGTTATTTGCATACGCATGCCTATACCAGTTTTTTTTTTGGCTATTCAGTGTATATCTTGTATAGTAAATTTTATATACGTATAGGTGACCCATTATATCTCTAAATTTCTGCTTAGGTTGATGGAAATCTGCCAGTTAAACCTATCTAATAGCGATTTCTTAAAAAAATTTAAAATTGAGGAGACTATCTATTAATTAATGTAGTACCTGCGTTACATGCCGCCAGCGGACCAAATTTGTTTCAAGGGTTTTATAGTTTGAGATATGATAAATCCTCTTAGAAGTTGATAAGGTAGCAATTTGGAAAATACGCCTTCAACATGGTTGAAAAATGAAAATAACCATTTGCTATTCTTAGTTACTACGCTGAGAAAAAGTACCTCTAAAGAGACAACATTTCTGTACACAAAACCTTCTAAGACTCCTAATGTAGGGAAAGCATCAAAAAGGTTTGTAAAAAATANCGCTATTCAGTGTATATCTTGTATAGTATATTTTATATACGTATAGGTGACCGATTATATCTCTAAATTTCTGCTTAGGTTGATGGAAATCTGCCAGTTAAACCTATCTAATAGCGATTTCTTAAAAATATTTAAAATTGAGGAGACTATCTATTAATTAATGTAGTACCTGCGTTACATACCGCCAGCGGACCAAATTTGTTTCAAGGGTTTTATAGTTTGAGATATGATAAATCCTCTTAGAAGTTGATAAGGTAGCAATTTGGAAAATACGCCTTCAACATGGTTGAAAAATGAAAATAACCATTTGCTATTCTTAGTTACTACGCTGAGAAAAAGTACCTCTAGAGAGACAACATTTCTGTACACAAAACCTTCTAAGACTCCTAATGTAGGGAAAGCATCAAAAAGGTTTGTAAAAAATATCATTGCTGATCGTATGTAGTAATGCCATCACAACTGTCTTTTGTACTCGTGTTTTTTATTGTTTCTGTAACTATAAACACAATTATTATATCAGTGACACCATTTTTTAATTATAGAGAAGATAGTGACATTTTCAATAGTCTCGAAGTGTAACTTTATCTGAAAACCAAACTCGTCCAAGGCTGTAGTGGCAGCGAATGACAACCAAATATTGGTGAAGTGAATGAATCAGCGACTGTTGGGATTGTTGCCTAAATGACTAAGCAACATTCTAGGAATATAGCTGAATTTAAGTTACTGATTTCTTTGAAAACATATTGCACAATATGTTTTATGATGTTTATTTCAGTGGATAAGACTGTACCAAGTTTGGTGAGTTATGGCGTAGGTGTTCGTAAGGTTTTACAGCAACACTTACACAAAAACAAAAAGTTGAAAAGGTTATTTTATAAACCGATAACAAAAAATTAAGATAAGTATCACATGTGTTACATATTTGTTCGGTATCATTTCGATAAACAGAGTGATGACATCCCCGAGAAAACAAACCAACCAGTGGCATCGTCTGACCCAATTCCCCGGGAATCGAACCCGATTAGCCATGGTCGGAGGCGAGCAGCCTGACCACTACACCATCGCGAGACCCCCTCTGGAAAAAAAACATTTANATGTTTTATGATGTTTATTTCAGTGGATAAGACTGTACCAAGTTTGGTGAGTTATGGCGTAGGTGTTCTTAAGGTTTTACAGCAACACTTACACAAAAACAAAAAGTTAAAAAGGTTATTTTATAAACCGATAACAAAAAATTAAGATAAGTATCACATGTGTTACATATTTGTTCGGTATCATTTCGATAAACAGAGTGATGACATCCCCGAGAAAACAAACCAACCAGTGGCATCGTCTGACCCAATTCCCCGGGAATCGAACCCGATTAGCCATGGTCGGAGGCGAGCAGCCTGACCACTACACCATCGCGAGACCCCCTCTGGAAAAAAAACATTTAACAATGGAAGTTTTACTCTGGTCTATTCGCAGTTTCTTCAAACTTTTTGAATCAAACCTAAGAAAAATCATACTATGTATGACGTGATTTGTTGTTTCCAAAATTTTTTATGCTACATCAACATTTTGTACTTCTGTGAACAAAAAAATACCTCATTTTCGGTTAAATTAGTATTTCACTTATATTTTGTTTATCAATTATAAAAAATTTACTCATAATTAATGTGAATAAAAATGAGGGAGAGAATAGGGGTGTTGGATATTGTTAGTAATAAATACGTAATTTTTGTGCCAAGTATTACTACACCGAGTGCTCACGAATGCGGTGCATTTACCATTTGGTGTAATTGTCTAGACTCGGTTAATCTTTGTTTGCATGAAACGGAGGGATATCCTGAAAGTTTAACTTTAGCAGGGCTTCAGATAAAGTTTGAAGTAACCGTGCATGGACTATAGCTGCTTGTCTACCGCGTGCGGTGACGGCTCGTGTTACTCAAGCCCTTCAAGGCGTAAGAGGGGATCCCCCAACTTGTCGTGACACGGACACAGAACAGGCAAGTAAACAAATGCGAAGCAGCCGCTTACGCCGAAAGCTCCAGTCTCTCGCGCCGGTAAAACGGCAGCACCGGCTGGCAACATGTCGGTGCGCCTTCCGCCCAGTCGGCAGCCAATGCAATGATGAANTCTTTGTTTGCATGAAACGGAGGGATATCCTGAAAGTTGAACTTTAGCAGGGCTTCAGATAAAGTTTGAAGTAACCGTGCATGGACTATAGCTGCTTGTCTACCGCGTGCGGTGACGGCTCGTGTTACTCAAGCCCTTCAAGGCGTAAGAGGGGATCCCCCAACTTGTCGCGACACGGTCACAGAACAGGCAAGTAAACAAATGCGAAGCAGCCGCTTACGCCGAAAGCTCCAGTCTCTCGCGCCGGTAAAACGGCAGCACCGGCTGGCAACATGTCGGTGCGCCTTCCGCCCAGTCGGCAGCCAATGCAATGATGAATCTCCCGCGGCACGTAGTAGCCAATAAGACCACACGGTCCACTCCCAGAGCCTCGCGCAACCAATCAGAGGATGGATACGCCCGGCCTCGAAGGAAACTCCACACCATGTCGTCTCTGTGTGTATATAGTCCGCTCACAGTTACTTCCAACTTTTCTGAGGCCCTGCTAAAGGTCTACTTCAATGATATTCCTTCGCCTCGTGGAAAAAAAGCTTGACCGATCCTAGAAAATTACCCCAGAGGGGAAACGCACCGCATTCGTGCGCACTCAGTGAAATAATATTTTGCATAATAAACATTGCCTACTACGCATTATCAAAACGACGTATTTCCTCACTTTTTTAATTCATATAAATTATATATGAAATATTAAATTTTATAGATACAAAATAAGTAAATGTTGAATTCAACCAAAAATAAGGTAATTTTATGTTAACACAAGTATAAAACGCATGTGATACGTGACATATTTAAGATACAACCAAACACGTCATACGTAAAATAATTTTTCTCAGTTTTGATTAAAAAAAGTGTAAAGAAACCGCGAATAGGCTATACGTACCTACTCTTTGGCACGGATGTGCACAGCTGTATTTTAAATTTCTCCCTACGGCCAATAAATTTAAATATTATTTGCTGCTACGACGCGCATTTCTTTTTAACTAACGGATTTTAGTTTAGGACAAAGATGCGCACGCCAAATTTTATTTACTTTAAAACTGAATACAAACGTAAGTTAAGTTTTTCTTACCTCACGAGTTGCTTTTCTTTCCTTTCCCTTGCTTATATGTGTTACCTCAGGCGTCCTGGGACTTCGAGTTCTCAGGAATACAAACTGTGCTTGCCAGTTTATTCAACTTTCAAAGCTCTACCTTTCGATTAGAGGTGCCTTACGACAAACGGACTTAACACAAACATTTTCCTTTAATTTTTTTATATTTTTTATATTATAAAGAGATCTTACTGTAAAAAATTATTTTCGGGTGTACGTTATAGTCGTGAGAGGAGTCTGGTGAGGCGGTCTTATACCAGTTATGCTACTTACTGGTATTTAAGACGGTTCACGTTAAACTTCAAATCACTATGCCATGGATTCTTGCTCACCAGTCTTTCATTATTATTCCTCTTGAACTACAGGAATCTTACTTGGCCTAAAGGCGCATCCATTCGTTAATGCACTACTTGGTATACTAAAACTCGGGAACTTTTCAACTGCAAGGTTGGTACAAACACTGCCGTAGGTGAAACCTAGCAAATTTATAAATCTAAATATCATCAAATGCTGATTTTTGAAAAGGCCGACATGTGAATTTTCTGTTTGATGTATTACCCGTGTGACATAATTATAAAGAAATAAATGAAATATTTTATATTTAAAAAAAGAGATGTAATTTTTTTTAACAATAGGTTTGGTCTACTCCTTTACCGTGAAAAATAGAATAACGCCATTAATTTGTTATGTCAGACAACGGTATATCAGATTCGTATTAAAATCGGCATACTGTTTATTCATTAGAGTGTAACCAGTACTTGGGTTCTGTTAGGAGACATTAGTTATTTAATGAGTTATCTTTTCATATTGGTGGTCTATTAAACTTATTGTAGTTATAGTCTATTTAAAATACATTTAATGGTCAAAGAAACCTTTATTAAAACTATACCTATCCAGTTTGAGTAGTTTTTGAAGACGATAGCTCTTCTTCAGGCATTCTGGGTGGTAATGTCATCTGAATATAGGAAGATACGTTGTACAGGCTTTAGAATACTTTTATTCCGCCGCCATAAAATTTTGTGTACAAGTTGCGTCGTGGAGAGCATCGAACAGAAATGTTTATTTTAAACACCAAATGCTGGTTGGCAATTAGTGTTCCAGTGCCAAAAGACCCTACATTAAATGATAAAATGCATTCCGAAATCACATTCCGAAATCCTTACATCGCGTGTCATAAAACTGGGACCATTTGACTGATTTAAACCAAACGTTTTACCTGAAGTTATATCTCACATAAATCTAAACATCCCATATCTTCAGGGAAGTCACCGCAATTTATTTTCAAATTTATTATTAATTTTTGCATGTTAGGGTTAATTTTTATTATTTGTGTTTTATAGGAACAGTGAAATCATGATTTTGTCATCTATATCTTAATAATAAAAAAATAGAATACNTTTTCCCTTTCCATTTTTTTTTCCAAATAATATTACACATAACTTTCAAAAGTTGAATAATGTTGGATACAAACAATATTCTTTCTAAAAATTTCCAGCGCTCTTAAATCACTGAAATTCAGGTCAAAAGAAATATGCTTTAGGTGTACATACAAACGGATTACGTTTTTAATAAATATTTGTAAATCTAAAAAATAAAAAAATAGAATACCATTTTTAAGAGAGTACTGTTTCATAATACAATTAATCGCAATTTCTGTCAAAATTAATTCATATATAGTTATCTATATTTTGCAGTTTCTGAGATATCAGCGCTCTTCTTAATATATATGATATGAAGATATCTACAAAACAATGCAGATATACTTTTTGTTACAATAAAGGTTTATGGCTGACCGGTGCTGGCAAATACACACTGCCTAGTACGTGGTGTATATCTTACCTCGCTAGTAAACGTTAATGACACTTTCCACCATCGGCTCTTCACGGAGGAGCTTTTAGTGGTAATTGAAGTTATCCCCGCCAATCTCATCACACGAAACCACGACTTGGCCAACAAAGTTGTCGAACACAATCTCGGTGAAACGTAGCCACATGTACAAGCAGGCTTACTAACTGAAACATACCTACTGTTTTCGACATAATTTTATTTAAGACCGTTGCAACTTCCATAGTCAAGGGTTTGGGTTCGAATCCCCATTGGAACGTGAAATTTAATGACTTTGGACAGTCTCTCATGTGGCTTAGGTCAAGATTTCTCACCGAACATGATGTGTTAGAAAAACGAGTCTAAACAAAATCAGTGAATGATGCCAGTGATAGCTAGAGCGACTTGCTCGTGTGGCGCCGAAGCGTCATCGTTGATGATTTGAGCCCAATGCTCGGCATGATTGAGTGAGTGAAAAAATTTGAGCGTCTTGGGAGCCGATGAGGGTGATTGAGGTGAATATGGAGCAGCACCGTAATGAAGGGGCAGGGGAAAAGGGAGATCCCCGAGAAAACCCGCCGACCAGCGGCATCGTCCGGCACGATTCTCACACGTGAAAATCCAGTAGTGACCCGGCTGGGACTGAACCCGGTTTACCTTGGTGGGAGGCGAGCACGCTAACCGCTCAGCCACCACGGCCCCGGGATGTTTGAGAATTTATGAAAACGGAACTAGCTCCGCAAAGCAAATTCAAGTCAAATAGCAAGATTACATGCAACAGTCCATTCATGGTTACTTCCAACTTTTCTCAAGCCCTGCTTAAGTAATACTTCCAACATATTCCTCCGCCTGGCACAAACAAAACTTCACCGAGTCTATAAAAGTGCAGAAAAGAAACAACGAACTGCATTTCTGTGCGCTCAGAATAATAATATTTTGCATAAGAACTATTTCTTACAATGCATTACCAACACACCTATTTTCTCCCTGTTTTTACGCGTTTTAATTATAAATGAGATATTATAATTGACAAATACAATATAAGCAAAAGTGAAATTTATACAAAAATTAGATACATTTATGTTAACAAAATTATGTGGTACATGACATACTTAGGAAACAGCAAAGTACGTCATACAAGGAGTGATTTTTTACAAGTCTGATTCAAAAAGTGTGAAGAAATTGCGAACAGACTATACCTGGGGTTTAGAAGCTGTTAAACACGGAAATCAGTACTCAGAGGAAGGGGACCGATTTCATATCAGGGGCTAACACCCAGCTAAATATGACTTGGAACTGCATCGTGGCTTGCCTTTTAGTGATTTGGTATGTGACTCTGCTCGTATTGACAAGAAACGTTTCTGAAACATTATGAAGACATTCAGATTTAATAACTTGAATAATTATGTTCAGAAATATAATAATTATTTTTTGAACTAATGTATTTACCAGCTTTTAGGTTTCAACGACGAAAATGGGTACATGATGCATCTCCTTTTTATTTTTTTCCCGGAACTATGGTGGCAAATGTGTACTGTTCAGGACAAGTACTGCAGTATATAAAATTAAAACATTATTTAAAACGTTATTGAACTTTTTAAGTGTGCATTCGAGAATGATGCACTTTTGACAGATAGTGTATGTATATAAAATTATAAAATTAATGATGAATACTTGCGTATAAGTACAATCTCTCCCCAAAAATGGCAGCAGACCTCGGGAATACACCGAGTATTCACTACCAGGTAGCAGCAGATTGCTATTCGAGAGCAAAATGCTGAAAAGTGATTCCAAAAAGTTTAATTGAAATATTTTTAATAGAGCCAACGATTTTTAATACGCGACGTAGACACACTTAGTTTCTCTTCTTGCTTGCTGCTGTGCCCATGGGCAACTCTCAACTCTTACCTCAAGGAAGAAGTGAAGTGAGGTTCGGGAGTTTAATATCAACGAGGCCTTTGGAGCCGATTGAGGGTGAAACGAGGCGGACATGGAGTAGTGCCACATTGCAAGGGCAGGGGAAAACTGGAGATCCCCGAAAAAAAAAAACCTGCCGACCAGCGTCATCGTCTAGCACGATTTCCATGTGCGAAAACCGGGAGTGACCCCCCCGGGAATCGAACCAGGTTCGCTTGGGTGGGAGGCGAGAGCAGCCCTAGCCGCTGCGCCACCGCGGCTCCTGCAAGAAAGAACTAACGCGATTGGCAAACGCGTCACAGTTACGTGAGAATAAGTAGTCCAACCAATAATGTTGAAAGAAGTGCAACGTGTCGCAAAATATTTCCACCAAAAAAATTATAAGGTCTGTTGCTTTAATATTTTACGTCAAAAACATTTTTTTTTTTCAATACACGTAATTGCCACAGTTGTAATAGGGCTCTCGGAATGTATTTTCATGTTTTATCCCTAAAAAATTTATTCGGCTATTTTATTATTAGTGCAGGTTAAAGGAGATATAAGGTTATAGCTAAAAAATAAATAAAAAATAATTTTTTTTATTATAAAATAAAATTTGGATTTATGTGTCATAATTTCTAAACAGTCATTGAACACTTCGATCTCTATCTCATAGTATAGTCTTAGCCACGCTCCTCATGAAAATTTACGTACACTTTTAAAGGGGTCTCGCGTGATTTATTGTTGATGGTAATATGGGAAGTAATGATTAGAATATTTCAAAGACACTGTAGTCCACCATCAATTNGCGTGATTTATTGTTGATGGTAATATGGGAAGTAATGATTAGAATATTTCAAAGACACTGTAGTCCACCATCAATTCATTTTTTTTAGTTAAACAATTAAAAAATAATATAATATGCACAATACTTTTAAATTCTTGTTTCATGGGGGATTCTTGTTTCATGTTTCATTGGAAAACAGGAAACTCACGACTCCACTAGTGACAAGACAACAATGGTCAACAGTAGAGCAGGAGACTTTTTTTGTGTACTTCGAGCGAAAATACGCGTGACGCTTATAAATATGGCAACCAATGTAATATCTGCTCCTTTAGCGGTGTATGTAGGTGACTCGCTTCTAGTACGTCCTGAAGCTAAAAAAATATATGTGTTAAATGTAAATTACGCTTTTATTGACACAACACATGAACCTGTGCTCCGATTATGTTACCTTCAAAAATTAAACAGCGTCGCTTTTGCAGTGCAGAAAAAAACTACACGAACCGCATCTTCTATAGTCTTCAAACCTTTTAAAGATCACCTCATTCGTAAAGTGTCTGGTCCTATCCTAAATATGCCATGTATCGCATGCGTTTTGTACTCGTGTTAACAAAAAAGTACCTAAGTTTTTGTTAAATTGAATTTTTATTTTATTTTACTGATGAATTAAAAAAAATATAATTATTATTAACAAAAACAATGATATAAAAAGAAGTTACTGGTAACTTATGAGTCTACTTGGGTGTAAATAAATTTTAGTGAAATTCTTAAAAGCTTAGATGGCAGGTAGGCGTTGAGGTCTCATTGACAGCAATATCATTAGAGATGAAAGCAGAAACATGCGAAACAGTACCAAGATAATTAAAATACGCGAGTGACTCACTTGGGACTCGAATTCAGGAAAACACTTAAAATTAAGCTTGCGTGCAATCAATTGCATCATGGAGGCAGTATTCGGAGCATCAACTTCGGATCTAATAAGTCTAATGTTTTGAATGATATGGCTCTCTTACCTGAAATATTTACATGGCCATCATTTTGAAAATTAGTGCATGGTCCACTAAACACACCTACGTTTATATGGCCTACCACACTGCCACTTGTGTGAAAATTTGGTGGAGATCTGTTGATTGGTCTCCGAGATATAGCATAAAAACTTAATTTTTTTTAACAAGGATATCTTATAAAACTGCTTAAAAGGAGTTTCTGAATAGGATGATTCTAATAGATACTATCAGCATAAAAAATTTGATTGAATTAGGTTAAATTGTTAGATAGTTATGCCACACGTGACANTTCTAATAGATACTATCAGCATAAAAAATTTGATTGAATTAGGTTAAATTGTTAGATAGTTATGCCACACGTGACAAAATATTTATATGGCCGCCATTTAGAAAATCAATGCCTGGCCCTATTTAAATAATGTAACTTTGCATGACCTTCTGTAGTTGTGGAAAATTTGGTGGAAATTAGTAGAATTGTACTATAAATATGGCAAAATGTTCCGTTTACTCACTTGACACTGTTTTGAAAAAAATTAGGCAAAAATTATATCTGCATAAATAATGCTTCTAATTAAAAGTATTAGCGTACAAAATTTGGTTGAATTTTGTCGAAACATTTCATAGGTATAACATATTAATCTTAATTATTTATATAAACCCCATTAAAACATGCCTGCCACACATAACCCACGTAAACATACATACCAAATTGTAGCAGTATTTAGAGAAATTTTTGTATGGATAGGTTGAATGTTCCTCGAGATATGGCATAAAACCTCTATTGTTGATGTGACGATCTTCATTAAAGGAAGGACAAATTATTTAGCACATTCGATGATTTTATTACGTAACAAAAGAAAGTTAAATTTAAAATTGGTACATAGTTTCGTAGATACACTAAGCTAAAATGTTTGTATAGGTGCCTTATGGTAAATAAGAGACACGCTTAAACACATACGTTAATATGGCCTACCACAGTAAAACTTCTTCGCCAAATTGGAAAGAAATCGGTTGATTGTTTCCCGAGATACGACATGAAATTTTATTATTGCATGTGGGGATCTTACAAACTGGCGGATAAATAAGGCATTGCATAGACAATTTTGATGGATATAATTGATACTGTCAGCATACAAAGATAAGTTAAAATTTGTTTTGTTGTTTATAGATAAACAATTCTGAGCAAAAATATTTATGTGGCCACTATTTTGAAAATGTGTGTGTCTGACTTTTTCTAAGTTTATCGGTTTGCATGACCTGTCATAGTGCTACTTATTTGCCAAATTTGGTAGAAATCAGTTGTTTTTCAGAGATATCACGTAATTATAATTTGTAACGTGGTGCTGTTTTACAAAATGGCGTACAAATAAGATTTAGTGTGCACATATTTGTAATATATACAGCCAGGATACAAAGTTTCATTGGAATTAATTACATGGTTTTGACGACATAACAAACAAAACTAAAATAGCTACAAGGCCATCATTTTGAAAATAAGTTTTAGATATGTCTAAAACATATGAGTTAATATCACCTAGCGCAGTGNAGCTACAAGGCCATCATTTTGAAAATAAGTTTTAGATATGTCTAAAACATATGAGTTAATATCACCTAGCGCAGTATTACTTGTTTGCCACATTTGGTAGGAATCGGTCAATTGTTTCTCGAGATATGATCTTAAAAATTTGATTTATTCCTGTAGCACTATCTTACAAAATTGAGAACAAATTAGGCGCTGTATAGACACAACTAATGCTATTAGTTATATGTACTCCCAGTATACAAAGTAAAGTTGAAATTGATTACACGGTTTCGAAGATATAGCATACAATGCTAAAATATCAAGATGGCCACCATTTTAAAAATAAGTGTCTGACAAACTTTAAACATATTTGTACGTATCACCTGACGCAGTACTAATTTTTTGCTAAATTTGGTAGCAATACGTCAGTTTTTTTCCAAGATAATACACCAAAACGTTATTAATTCATTTAGCGCTATCTTACAAGAAGGTGGACAACAGATTTTATGCTTATTTGGTAGTTGTAATAGATACTTCAGCTTACAAAATTTGGTTGAAATGG
This sequence comes from Clitarchus hookeri, assembly GCA_002778355.1. NCBI lineage: Eukaryota > Metazoa > Arthropoda > Insecta > Phasmatodea > Phasmatidae > Clitarchus > Clitarchus hookeri. Next base: position 213,956 of record NQII01001621.1, read on the forward strand.
GTCAAACGGTATGGCAGTTATACAAAATAAACCTAAAGTATTTGTATGGCCACCATTTCGAAAATAAGTGGCTTATTGACTTCATTTAATTATATTTACCTGGCCTATCATAATACTACTTATGTGCCAAATTTGACGAAAATTAGTTGAGCAGTTTTTGAAATATAAAATATAATATTTATTTTTTCATGTGGCGCTATCTTCCAAAATGGCCTACCAACAATATTAACCTCTGAATTCAATGCTNAGCTACAAGGCCATCATTTTGAAAATAAGTTTTAGATATGTCTAAAACATATGAGTTAATATCACCTAGCGCAGTGTTACTTGTTTGCCACATTTGGTAGGAATCGGTCAATTGTTTCTCGAGATATGATCTTAAAATTTTGATTTATTCCTGTAGCACTATCTTACAAAATTGAGAACAAATTAGGCGCTGTATAGACACAACTAATGCTATTAGTTATATGTACTCCCAGTATACAAAGTAAAGTTGAAATTGATTACACGGTTTCGAAGATAAATCATACAATGCTAAAATATCAAGACGGCCACCATTTTAAAAATAAGTGTCTGACAAACTTTAAACATATTTGTACGTATCACCTGACGCAGTACTAATTTTTTGCTAAATTTGGTAGCAATACGTCAGTTTTTTTCCAAGATATTACACCAAAACGTTATTAATTCATTTAGCGCTATCTTACAAGAAGGTGGACAACATATTTTATGCGTATTTGGTAGTTGTAATAGATACTTCAGCGTACAAAATTTGGTTGAAATGGGTCAAACGGTATGGCAGTTATACAAAATAAACCTAAAGTATTTGTATGGCCACCATTTCGAAAATAAGTGGCTTATTGACTTCATTTAATTATATTTACTTGGCCTATCATAATACTACTTATGTGCCAAATTTGACGAAAATTAGTTGAGCAGTTTTTGAAATATATAGTATAATATTTATTTTTTCATGTGGCGCTATCTTCCAAAATGGCCTACCAACAATATTAACCTCTGAATTCAATGCTTACATCATTCACTGCCAGCATACAACATTTGGTTTAAATAGCTATAATAATTTGAAGGGGCTGCGGAGGTGTAATGGTTAGACTACTCGCCTACTACCAAGGCGAACAGGGTTCGATTTCGTAGGGGATCGCCCCGGATTTTCACATTTAGGAATCGTGTCGGACGATGCCGCGGTTCGGTGAGTTTTCTCGGGGATCTCCCGTTTTCCCGCCCTTACATTCCGGCGTTGCTCCATATTCACCTCAGTTCATTTCATCGGCTCTCAAGACATTGATGTTTTATAAGACGCTCAAATATTTTCACTCACTCATTCACTATAATAATTTGATGAAGTTTGGGAAGATATTATCTAAGCAGTATCGTGCGACAAATTTCGTTAAACGTTTTGAAATACAATTTATGCCAACAAATGTATAAATCCTAGATGTCAGCAACCGTACCACCTTACGTCGGAATGATTCAGAGCAGGCCATTATTCTTTCGAGCACAAACATTCTATAGTACTCTTTTCATCTCCGTTAGATTCGCTGGCACATGTTGATGCCAGGGGCGTTTGTATTCTTCAGAATTGTGTGATATAAAAAAANCATCTCCGTTAGATTCGCTGGCACATGTTGATGCCAGGGGCGTTTGTATTCTTCAGAATTGTGTGATATAAAAAAAGAGCGCTTATAACTCAGTGCACGTTACAGAAGTTAAATTTCTTTGGCGATTATTAGGTATACAACATAGCNGCGCTTATAACTCAGTGCACGTTACAGAAGTTAAATTTCTTTGGCGATTATTAGGTATACAACATAGCTCTCTCTTATTCTCTCTCTGTAGCTGAGTGCAGATCTTCCGTCTTTTTTTCATCACAAATGTTGCAAAACGTTTCATATTATATAACCTTGTAATAATTTTACTCTAATTGCGCCCAAAGAGGTTACACTTAATAAAATGACCACAGATGTATGGCAAACAAGTAGGATAGAAAAGATAATATACTGGGTGTAATAAAATTAATGATAATAAACACCACAGTAGGGTATATGGGCCCAAATTGAGCATATTTCATCAAGGAACAAAGTGTATATCGTCTATCGTTAACCCAAAATTGCAATGGCAATGTGCAGGGGCGGGTATGCAACCACATTAAAAACGCAACAGGCAGTGCAATTTAATGACAATTTATTTACACATTTGGGCAGAAGGCATGGGGCTCACAGTGTCTGTTCAAAGTATTGGCCACCGTTGGCCACACAGACAGTGCAGCGCCGAAGCATGTTGCGACGCACATGGCAAAGGTTTCCGGCGTGGCATTGGTGGTGTCAAACTGCTCTCCGTATTCATGCCATGAGCTCATCCCTCGTGTCAAGTGGTGTGGCATATACCATCGATTTGATGTGGCCTCACAGCCAGAAGTTAGGTGGTATGACGTCAGGTGAACGTGGTGGCCTTGCTGTGGGGCCTCCCCTAACTTAGTATCTGCCGGTCCAGGGAGTGCACGTCGAGGTGTCAGCGAACGGCAATGGCGAGATGAGGTGGGACCCCGACCTGCTGATACCACATCACCTCACGAGCACCTGAAGGAACAAGCTCCAAGTATTCCAGTAACAAGATACATAGCCACCAATCACTGAGACTAATACCATGTGGTACTGAGTGGTGTTATCAGGTGCGCAGAACTGCGCACAAATTGGTTATAACGCCAAGTAAACAAANCATCTCCGTTAGATTCGCTGGCACATGTTGATGCCAGGGGCGTTTGTATTCTTCAGAATTGTGTGATATAAAAAAGAGCGCTTATAACTCAGTGCACGTTACAGAAGTTAAATTTCTTTGGCGATTATTAGGTATACAACATAGCNGCGCTTATAACTCAGTGCACGTTACAGAAGTTAAATTTCTTTGGCGATTATTAGGTATACAACATAGCTCTCTCTCTCTTATTCTCTCTCTGTAGCTGAGTGCAGATCTTCCGTCTTTTTTTCATCACAAATGTTGCAAAACGTTTCATTTTATATGACCTTGTAATAATTTTACTCTAATTGTGCCCAAAGAGGTTACACTTAAAAAAATGACCACAGATGTATGGCAAACAAGTAGGATAGAAAAGATAATATACTGGGTGTAATAAAATTAATGATAATAAACACCACAGTAGGGTATATGGGCCCAAATTGAGCATATTTCATCAAGGAACAAAGTGCATATCGTCTATCGTTAACCCAAAATTGCAATGGCAATGTGCAGGGGCGGGTATGCAACCACATTAAAAACGCAACAGGCAGTGCAATTTAATGACAATTTATTTACACATTTGGGCAGAAGGCATGGGGCTCGCAGTGTCTGTTCAACGTGTCGGCCACCGTTGGTCACAGACAGTGCAGCGCCGAAGCATGTTGCGACGCACATGGCAAAGGTTTCCGGCGTGGCATTGATGGTGTCAAACTGCTCTCCGTATTCGTGTCATGAGCTCATCCCTCGTGTCAAGTGCTGTGGCATATACCATCGATTTGATGTGGCCTCACAGTCAGTGCAGCGCCGAAGCATGTTGCGACACACATGGCAAAGGTTTCCGGCGTGGCATTGGTGGTGTCAAACTGCTCTCCGTATTCATGTCATGAGCTCATCCCTCGTGTCAAGTGCTGTGGCATACACCATCGATTTGTTGTGGCCTCACAGCCAGAAGTTAGGTGATGTGACGTCAGGTGAGCGTGGTGGCCTTGCTGAACTCTACCGGTTCAGTGCGTGCACGTCGAGGTGCCAGCGAACGGCAATGGCGAGATGAGGTGGGACCCCGACCTGCTGCAGCCACATCACCTCTCACGAGCACCTGAAGGAACAAGCTCCAAGTATTCCAGTAACAAGATACATAGCCACCAATCACTGAGACTGATACCATGTGGTACTGAGTGGTGTTATCAGGTGCGCAGAACTGCGCACAAATTGGTTATAACGCCAAGTAAACAAAGTTGCTTACCCGCCACTGCCATGAGCGGTTAACTATGGACGTTGGACGATTTGTTCCTTGATGAAATATTCTCCATATGTGCTCATGTACACTACTATGGTGATAAGTATCATTTGTTTGAGTACACTCGGTATATCATCCCGAGATGCAGCTAGCAAAAGTGTCTTGTTTGGTCTTCGGGTTTAGAAATACGTAAACGAATCTTCCTACATCTTATAAGTAATGAAATTTGCCAGATTTGGAACCAAAAAATTGCCCAATATGAACTAATTCAGTTTATTTTCGATATGGTTTATGTGACCCAACTTTTGTAAATGTATTTTTACTGAGCATGCTGTTGGTAGCAATGTTTCAAATGCATATCGACATATATTAAGAACATGTACACAGTACGCTAACTACAGCATACTACCACAGTCAAGTGCATGGACTAACTAGCGAATCGAGTGTAGGCAGCCACACACCACGGTGCTCCAGAAATTACTTACTGTACTACGTATACGAATTTTCCATCATTGATATGGTCAAATACTGTTGTATGCACACTACAGATAAGCAAAATGCGTTTTGCGCGAATTTTTGCAAGAAATCCTGGCAGTGTTGTTTACGTCTTGCCAACTTCAATTTAACAATACATTTAGCTGTGATAAAAGTTAGGATGCCATTATAAAAGACTTTGTGACATAAATTCACATTCGGACATCTTGACCGTAAAGTTAACATGAGGTAGAGTGTTCACGCTAGCTTCGCAAAACCACTCTGAGCATCCCAACACTGAACTGCTTTTCTGCCAATACGACTATCATAAACGGCATGAATAAGATTTCAGGTTAGGACACTGTTTATGTAAATAAGTTCTTTGAGATGTTTTTATACTTTTTCAAACCAATTTTTAATGCAATTTGATTAAATTAAAAGTGGCAAAATTTTACTATTCGTAAAAAATGGCTTGTCTATTGAAAAATAAGATTTAAACTAACACGTCCATCACTGCTGATAATGTGACTTAGAAAGTTGTATTGGTATGGTGTAGGTAAGTGTTGGGTACGTACATGCGCAGAAGACGAAAAATCGGCCTACCTCATCTTTAGTCTATGATCTGGACGCCTTCTGTCAGTTATGCCCTCTCTGGAGACTTTTACGCAAGCACGGCAGTTCTTCAAATGAGTGTAGCAGTGCAAACAAGTTTCATTCTCGGTTCAACACCGGAGACAAATGGAGTAACGGTGATTTGGAAGAGATAAATCAAATTCTTTTTGGTCTCTTTACAGTTTTTCACGCCCACATTTGGCAAGCAAAATTAGGACGTTGCTGTTACAAACTTATTGAATAAATCCGCTCTCTGGAGCTTGTTCCTACTCCAACTAGCAACACTTGCAGACGACAAGACGACGTGAACAGCGATTCATTGCGTTGGACGACGTAATGAATATCCAGGATCGCGGAACATCTTCAGATGTTCATCGTGTATTAATTGTTTCCTTTTACATTCGGGACAGATACTTCTCAGCCACGTGAAAGAAAAACTTGCGAGTGAACTGCGCCACAAATTATTTTTGCGGCTGTTAACGTTTAAACAACTAATACACTATGTGAATCGGCAGCTGTGCTGCACTGTAGATGGAGACGACGAAATAACGTATGCCCAACAAACAAACCAGAACAAGTTGCTGAAAACTGATCAACTTCGTGAAAAATCTCCGAATGGGTGGCAGTTTATTGGTCATTTTCCATTTGGCACTCCAAAGAAAACTTATAATAATTACTTCCTAAATTTGTGACAGTTTTTATCTCAGAATGACATCTTACTTCTATTTTGCAAGTAACTTGTTACGGAGTTAAATTTGTTTTTACTTGTTCAACTTATGTACTGGAACGGAATTGGGAAGCTATACGTTATGGATCTGCATAGACATTTGTCCTGAAGGCATGAAATAGAACATCTTGCCTAAAGTAGTAGGCGCAGACACCATACTAGCCCCCCCTCCCTCATTCCCTTTTTATCTGAATAAAAGTCAAACACACTACCCCTTCGCGAAACGCAGCGTAGAAGCACCGTTATACTGTACGGAATGTACTGCACTACGGTAATAAATGGTCTGAGTAATCCAATGCGACATTCATGGTCCTACGGTTCGCCACCACTTCAAGTTAACCCAGGGACGTTCGAGCGGATACGGGATGATGATTGCACGGCCACGCTCGCGGATCGGCGTCACGCTCGATAAGGCCGAGGTAACGACCGCCAGTGGTGATGAAGAGCAGCTCCCGCGGCCAGCAGCGCGTGCAGAGGTTGTCGGGACTGCAGCTGTCCCATCCAGACGGATCGCGAGCAACTGCATCAAGATGTTCCGACCGATCTCTGGCAGGCGGCGCCATGGATCATCTTCCGCCTCCTCGTGAGCGCTAATCACGAGCTTGGAGTGCGGTCAGTTGACATTAACGACCCGACTACCTGATGTGGTCACAGGGGGCTGATCCGACAATGGGGAAGGGGGGGAATGCAGCGTCAGATGGCGAACGAGCTCTCGCCTACATCTCAGTCTGCACGTAATTTTACGTTTTTGGAAATTTAGTTATGTTTTTCATTGACGTTCATTTCTTTCTAATGAAAGACACAATGTATCTATCAAAATTAGAAGAGGACTTTGTTGCTAGTTTATGATTTCGCAATTTCACGTATCATTACACTCGTGGATACTGAACATGTCCTTTATGAAATTGTAAAGTTTTAAACTCTCCTTACTTATATTATATTTAAATATATGCAATAATTACGTGCAAATAATTTATGTGTGAACATTATGGAACGCGTAAATCTGTGAAAGTTGCTACAAGAACATTGAAATTTTTTATTTTTATTTAATGAAATACTTTTTTATATTGTCAAAAACTGCGTACTTTTGAACTCAAGAAGTTCAATGTTGGGAGACAAAGATGATTACCGTGCAGCTACCATGCGCACTCGACCCAATATTCTCTCTACACTTCGGACCCTACTGCAATCTGGAAGTCCCGCCATCTTTGGCTTTCTGTGCACAACTTGGCAAAAACTCGAGTGTACACAAGTTTTGTTTAAATATGGTTCACTAAGACTAGAGAACTCATCTATTTTTTAAAACAAAATGCTCTTTATTCCTATTAGCCCATCTTTCTTACCATAGAAAGTGTGCCCAGAGATACGTACAGGCATTTATTAAATAACACAATAGCGCTAAAAATTACCCGGTTTCAAATTAAAAGTCCATTTACACGTTAAGTACTATGCTCAAGGGTAGCCCGAGCAACGCTTCTCTGAAAATTTGTTTATCCTTTTAAAAAAAAAACAGCCATGTGTTTTCATAGTGTTCGGCAATGTTTGACAAGATCTTACGACAACACCAAAGTCCAGCAACAATAATTTTCCTTACTAAAATTTCTTATTTCATTGTAACCATTCAAAAGGATGCCATTGACTATGAACACTTTAACAAATCAAATCGGCATCGGAATCGCTTAAGGCCAGCCAATAACTATCGCAGTACAGTGAGAGAGACAAGTGCCGGCGGCTCGCTTCCCTAGCTGCCTGCGCTAGAGCTACCGACACGGCCCGGCTGGTGGCGGGGGATATTAGTGACGGCCCGGCTGTGTACAAACCGTTGCAAAAATATTCGGCGCGCATCGGCAAGCCTGCAACTGATAATACGGAGAACAATGTTTTTTGCCTGGCGCCAGGCTGCGGCAGGCTGCGCGCGCAGCTCTCTCCCCTCGCCGGCTGCGCCCAGCTGCACGTAAATTGAATCATTCACCCATCAGTAGTTGTGGCGCTAACAGTTTTCTAATTCGTTTTCAGTTCGTGCCAGTAGGAAGATGATGAGCGGCAATACATAGACCGGTGTAGTAGGTACGCATAGGTAACTTACTAAAATGTCTTGCATGCTAGTAAAGGCACGCAGACATAAAAGTGTTAATATGGTTGTAGTCAAGTTAACAGTAGACAAATGTGCCTAAACAATGATGAAAAAGGAATGCATGGAGCCAAATCACATGAGGTAAATATAATTTTTCAATTCTTGCGGCAGAATACCCAATATGAAAATAAAATTTTAACACAGCTCCTTCGATGCCTTTTAATAGCTATGCTTTCATAGGACCTTTGACAAAGAAGAAAAACTTCAAGAACGTAGCACATTCATGTAAACGGAACGCACTAATGCATGTGCCTTGGTTGGAAGTTAGACCCAGGACTGCTTTCGCTGTGAAGATGGCATCGTACCAACTAACCATGCATATTCAAATGTTTTATTTTTCTTCAGAATATTTTCATTAATTTTTTGTAAATAACAAAGAAATATGAAACTGTAATGTCAACATTTGAAATATAGGATTACATTTTTTATTAGCTGAAAATTTAATGGCGCGTGATGTATTAGTGTCGAACAGCGTTGGGGAACATTTATGAATGAAATAATGCATTTTTTTCTTGCCGTCCGGCGTCCTAAAACAGGCGTCCTGTAGGGATTCGTCAAACATGGCGCGTACGCAGCGACGCGTCAGGGAAACGGCGCGCAAATAATCGTCAGAAAAAAGAAGAGAAACGCTAAAGGTTCCGGGAAGCTCATGCTTCGGCGGATTCCACGAAATGAGAAACGTCACTTGAAGAGTAAAAGAGAAAAGAGAAGGATTGAGTGAAAAAAAAAATAAAAAAAATAAAGGTGAGAGATTGGGGAATTTACCCCGCCTCGGGAACTCGTACAATCACTACCCTTTCCCCCTTTTCACCCGATTCCCTTTAGACCCTTCGTTTTCCAGCTCCCTTTTCCCGCTCCATAGGATAATTGATGCCCGCTTGCTTCCCGCAAGCCACTTCGCACCTCTCCGCCACGTCGTTAAATTCGAGCGGGCGGGCGGTTAAAACCACTGGTTGTGCATATTCCCCTTTCCCGGCTGTGACTCGGCGACACCATCTGTGGCCCAATGGGCCATCCGCAAACAAACACGTAACACGCGATAGAGATACAGCGACATCTAGAGTCCCACAGCGGGTTTTCCAAGATAAAACTTTTGCTTTCGTGTAGAGTTTTTTCACTTCACGAGCAACTAAGTGCCGGAAAAAAAATTGGTATTGTTTGCAGGTTACGTGCTGCATTTGTTATTCTTGATTTGAGAACCTAGCCTTATCAGTGTGTTATTCTTAAATGTGAAAAGTAGGGATATGAGCCAGTATTCACCTTAAATGGTTGTCTTACCTTGCTTGGGTAAAATCATTCCCACTGCTGCCAGTCCGAATCGAACCCACACCTCCTGAAGGAGACCCGTAACTAACCAACTGTTTAGCAGTTTTGATAGGAAAAAAAACCCCTAATTGCTTTTCCTTTTAGCGTTCTGTGAAATCTTGGGCAAGGTGCAATTCAGTAAAGAGTACTCACGCGCATATCCGCTGGCAATGCAAGATTTTTACAAATACGAATACGTAGGTTAGTGTAATGCTGATTGTTACTGCAAGGGGCATTAAATAAAAGTCAACCGATTCAAGTTTCGTCTGTTTAAGTATTACACTCGTAATGTGGATTGAGATCGAGAACTACTTTGCATAACTCGCTGCCAACTTCGCAGCAAGTACCACAGTCAGAGTTTCCGTTGAAATATGTGTAGTTTGGGCAGGGACTTTCTTTTTAAAGATGGCTGATTTAAAAAGTGCTTACTTAACCACCAGTCAGCTGTGTTACTATTGCAACATGATGGGCGACGCCGGTTGAAGCAGAAATGTGGCAAGTGGATGTTGTTGAAGCAAAGTTCGCAAACAACTGGAAACATAAAACGAAACGGCGACAAACACAAGAATATACAAAAGCTCACGGAATAATTGGGCCTGGCTGACACAGTGGGGTTGAGGCAATTTATCAACAACTGTCCAGGCTGCAAGGTAGAGCAAATAGGAAACAAGCATATCACGCCAGGGTGAGAGAGCGAGCCCGTCATCTTGAAAATTAGTGTCCGAGCCAAATAAATTATGTAAATTTTCATAGTCTACCGTAGCGCTACTTGGGTGAAGAATTAGGTGAAAATCGGTTGAATAGCTCCCGACATGTTGCATAGTAACAACTTTATTTTCCTAGTTTTTATATCGAACAAAAGGTCTAAAATAATATAGACTACATACGATGTTTATTGTATGTGTATAGTTTAAGTGAATTATGTTAAATTGTTCATTAGTTATGACAATCTTACCTAAATTTTTTATGTTGTCTGTTATTTTGAGGATCTAAGTTGTACCCACTCAAATCATGTTAGTTTCCATAGCCTTCTTTAGTACTACCAGAGTGAGAGATTTGTTGTTAATTATTTAGATGGTTTTTGAAACATAGTATACATTTTCTTTTCCTCACCTGACATTACCTTACAAAAATGGTGCAAGAAATGTTGTCTGTACGCATAATTACAGTTTCTTATGAATACTGCCAGAATTCACAATTTGGTTGAATACTGTTGAATTCTATAACTTATATAACATACTGCTATAAATTATTTATATAAACGCCCTTTAAAAAATGGTCTGCCTCACCCTAAATATCCAAAATTACATGGTCTACCATAGTACTATGTGTTTACCAAATTTGGCAGGAATCGGTTGATTGTTTACCATTATTTGACATAAAATGTGTATTCATTAATTTATTGCTATCTAACAAAATGGTGAATAAAAAAAAGGCTCTGTGTACACATTTTATGGTTGTAATACATGCTGCCAGCATATGCAGTTAAGTTGACGTTGGTCTCATGTTTTCATAAATTTAGCATACTAATAAAAAATCTTTGCATTGTCGCCATACTGAAAACAAGTGTATGTACCACTTAAAACATACACATTTATATGGACTTCCATAGTTCTACTTGTCTCCCAAATTTGGTAGCAATCACTTGACCGTTTTCTCAAATATGATAAGAAACATTATTCCTACATAAGGTGCTATCTTGAAAAATGGCGGACAAAAGAGGTTTTGTGTAGGCCTTTTTTTTATGTGTGAGATACCGCCAGACATACAAAGTTAAGTTTAAATTGTTTCGTAGATTTAGCATACTAAGTTAAAATGTTTTACGGTCGCAATTTTGGAAATAAGTGTCTGATATACAAAAAATGTATAAAGTTATATGGCCTACCAAAATATTACTTGATTCCCAAATTTGATTGGAATCGGTAGATTTTCTTGAGATGTGACATAAAAAACTTTATTTGTTCATATGACACTCTCTTGAAAAATGGTGGACCAAGAGTCTCTGTGATGGATGTGATAAATACTGCTAGCATACAACATTATATTGAAGTTGGTTTCATGTATTCGTAGATATACCATACTAAACGAAAATGTTTATATCGTCACCATTTTGAAAATACGTGTCTGGCTATCATTAAAAAACATTTACATTTATATGGTGTTACCGTAGTACTACTTATTTTTTCCTAATTAGGCCAATTGTTTCCCGAGATATGACCAAAAACTTAATTATTTAATGTGAAAATTTCATACAAAATGATGGACAAAAGTGATAATTTGTTGGCATTTATGATCCAAGTAATACATAGTTTTAGCATACAATATTTGGTCAAAATTTGCTGAACGGTGTATAAAATATACTGAATAAACTCAACTTATTTGTATGGCTACAATGTTGAAATTAAGTGCATAAGAAATTTGAATACGATATGTTTTTTGAATTGCCTACCACAGTATTACTAAAGTGCCAAATTTGTGGAGAATCGGTTGAGTAGTTTTTAAGATAAAATGTAAAAGCTTTATTTTTTCATGTGGTGCTAGCTTGAATAAAATGGCTTACCAACAACAATATCTGTCTTTAAGTCCAATGCTAACATGATGTACTGTCTACATTAAAAATTTGGTTTAAATCGGTTGAATGGTTGCCAAGGTATCACGTATCAACTTTAAAAGTAGGATGTCCTTACTGAGTAGCTACTAGGACAACTTATATTTGTACAGAGTTTGGTGAAATTCGGTTCACGCGTTGGAAATTTTTCAAGGGCAACACACACATACGCACATGCAGTCACGCACAAACATAAACGCACGTACACACAGTGTCACAGGCAGGAACGTGATCTCACAAGCGTTTCTTTTCTTCGGAAANATGTCCTTACTGAGTAGCTACTAGGACAACTTATATTTGTACAGAGTTTGGTGAAATTCGGTTCACGCGTTGGAAACTTTTCAAGGGCAACACACGCATACGCACATGCAGTCACGCGCAAACATAAACACACGTACACACAGTGTCACAGGCAGGAACGTGATCTCACAAGCCTTTCTTTTCTTCGGAAAGTGTCTAAAACTTAAAAGTCGCAGTTCGCATACACAGCTTTCGTAGACCGGGTGTTAAAACACCGCCCTCGGCGAGATGCAACGCCGCTGGCGAAACTTCGGGCGAATTGTGCGAACCACCAGTATTTAAACCCTTCCGCATCATTTTATATCACGAACGGTTACTGCGCGAGGGCCGAAAGCCCACTCGCCAAATCCCACGGTAGATGTGGAGACGGGGACGACGGTAAAACGTGGGGAGGGGGGAGGGGGAAGATAACGCAAAACCCACACGCGCCCACGCATTCTCACGCCCTTCGGGTCTTTCCTCGCGAATAATTGACGCCCTAGCACCCCTTTCCCCTCAAACACCACTACCCCGAGCTCTAAAAACCTACGCGCTGCGTCGTTAATATTGGAGAGGCGGTTAAACATCTCCCTTCCCACATCTCCCCTACTCCTTCTCCCCCCTCCAAAACAACCTCAAAACTTCCCCTATTTTCGGCCTCTGGCACTTGTTTAATCAACGCGTTAAAAGCTTCCCCGCGTCTGAATAATTCACGCGTCGAGATTTTGCTTCTGCCGTAAAAAAATNTTTAATCAACGCGTTAAAAGCTTCCCCGCGTCTGAATAATTCACGCGTCGAGATTTTGCTTCTGCCGTAAAAAAATATGCGCGTTATTTAAGTGGATAGTTTTCCAATTACCAGCAAATGAACGGCGTGTCTGTATGCTGGAGCAAATATAAATTGGAACCCCAATTTTTTAGTACTGACCAGGCCAGTGTAATTCCGTGATCAGAGCATACCTGTGCGTAGCTCTCGGTAGGTCGTTAATTCGAGTTCATTGTCGTGCATACATACAAGATGATCCTGAAACTCCGCGAGATGAATCGTTAGGGGAAATAAAGTAGAAAACAGTACGATATATGTCCTGGTGTGATTGTCAAGGAAAAAAGACGCCCTTTAAAAATAGGAAATTAACATAAGTTATTTGAAAAATGCCAAAAACACGTCAGATGAAACAAGACATTCGTAAACAGTGTTAAGCCTGATATAGCTACCATCTGTGAACATTTTGCGTGTGATAACATCACCTGTAATTACATTAGTAGAGGGTGCCATGTTATTAACCAAGTGTGTTGTCCGTGGGTGTGTATCGAATTTTTGAGGCGTAATAATGGTCTGTATAACACTCCTAAAGCGTACGGGTCTAAAAAAATCATTGTAATTTCTATTTGGTTTTGTACTTCATTTTCCAAAAATGAATATCACACAAAGTTCGTACCCAAAGTTCACAATAACAATGTGTATGCATAAACATATATCATAAATTAAAACTCTCCTTACCCTCATGAATTTATTAACGCAAAACTTAAGAAACGAGAGAACAAAATTCTATAAATGCTTTTGTTCACAGTGTTTACCTTTGTGTATAATTACTTTCACAGCAGAGAATTATTCGCCTGAAGGTGAGATGTGAAATTCACTTCGGCACTGATAGAGTGATCCAAACAAACGCGTTTGAAAGTGCGTGTCTTTAGGTCTTTAGCTTTTGGATACGTGCATTTGGCTACTATCTGTTTTTATGTTCTTTCACAAGGCAACACACGATGACACATCGGGACTTCTGAATGATCATAAAAAAAAGTGCCTCTTGGTGAGCAAATTTCCTCCAAACTATCAGTCTGTAAACAATCTACCATGGTTTTCTCTTGCTGCTACTATACAGGATGTATCAGTACAGCTGTTACAAACTTTCAGGAGAGATAGAGTACACCTAGACGATCGGAAATCACATAGCAATGCATGGTCGGAAACGCTTTCCTGGCGCGGTAGTGACGACACAAAACACAAGAAAGGAAGGACACGAACAGGATGAGAAAACATGTTTATTTTCTTAGTAGAGCAAAAATGCTGGGACGTCTTTGGCTGGTGTAACCGATAGACGTCGCTACGCAAACCGAAGCAACAGATGGCCCTGTTCGTGTCCTTCCTTTCTTGTGTTTTGTGTCGTCACTACCGCACCAGGAAAGCGTTTCCGACCATGCATTGCTATGTGATTTCCGATCGTCTAGGTGTACTCTATCTCTCCTGAAAGTTTGTAACNGCACCAGGAAAGCGTTTCCGACCATGCATTGCTATGTGATTTCAGATCGCCTAGGTGTACTCTATCTCTCCTGAAAGTTTGTAACCGCTGTACCGATACATCCTGTATACTGTGCTGGTGCTTCTTCCTGCTGGAACAGGGCTTCTACGATAAGTTATTCGTATTTTACTTGTGTTACAAAGCATTCACATAAGATGTCCAGGTAGCTAGTTTGAATAATTCACAGGAATGCAAAAGGCATTTTTTATTTTATTAACTATCTGTGGGTTACTAAGCGTAATTTCACTAATCGGCCATGTTATACACAAAATCACCATCATTAACTCAAATACTGTTGGGGCTACGTTGGCTGAGTGGTTAGACTGCTCGCCTCCCACCAAGGCGATCCGGGTACAATCCCAGGCCGGGTCACTCCTGGATTTTTGCAAGTGTGAATCGTGCCGGACAAAGGCGCTGGTCGGCGGGTTTTCTCGGGAATCTCCCATTTCCCCTGTCCTAACTGCTTCATTCTCACCTCATTTCATCCTCGCAGGCGCTCAAGACCTGGTAGTAAAGAGCCACCCAAATTTCTCAACTCAACTCAAATACTGTTTGCAGTAGTGTAGTGAGTCTTTCTGTTCATGAGTTTAATGCACACAAGAAGAAAAATCAATAATGTAGGCAATTGCCTTGGCAGCAAACAGGAGCTTGAACCTGGGCGTTATTAATCAAGTATTACAACTGCTGAAATGGACATAGCCGAATGTATGTAGGAAAGATTATCTGTTCTTTCTAGTATTGCTTGCGGGCTTTTACAGATATTGTCCAACCAAAATTGCATCGCCAATACCAGATATGACAAGTAAAAAAAAGCGCTTTTTACATCTGAAGAGCCACGAAGACTAAGTCGCTTCATTTTATTTCACGTTTCAATTGAAACATATTAAAATCGACCAATCATATAATATATAAAGNGCGCTTTTTACATCTGAAGAGCCATGAAGACTAAGTCGCTTCATTTTATTTCACGTTTCAATTGAAACATATTAAAATCGACCAATCATATAATATATAAAGATATTTAAAAAAAACAGCGTTGATTGTTTCTTTATTCGCAGGTTTGAACGAAAATCTCTCCAGCAAGTATAAAGCCGATTTATAATAATAAACTGTGAAATATATCGTGCTCTCTATAAATATCTCACTTATCCAGTTTTTCGCAATTTGTTAAGGGAGAATTGCGTAGATTAAAAAGACGCATAACATTTATTTAAATTCGTGCATACGTCCAGGAAGGGAGGAAGATTTGTAGGTAGATATGGAGGCCGAGCTTAACGTCTCGTCAACAGCGAGGCCACTATAAACGGAGCCCCCTCCCCCTCCCAAGGTGATTTACCACTGTGCCGCGCTCAACAGCTTAAGTCTTAATACCATTTAGAACCACGCACTCCATTGCCGGCGTACAGCCAGAGCTGCACTGACGGTAGACTTTACTTAACGTCTCCACCAAATTCCAACATCTGGCACTGATGGTTAGATAGACCCTATGTCGCTCCAAAAAGGAAAAAATTTCAAACTCGATTTAGCTATTAGCAGTAACTTCTGTCGCGTTGAACTTTCCTTAGTTTCATCTTATTATAGTCTATTCACGGTTTATTCACACTTTATGAATCAAACCTTTAAAAAAACACATTATGTATTAGATGTTTGGTTGTTTCCTAAATATGCCATCTATCACAAGCGTTTTATTAAACGTACTTTATTTTTTTGTTAAATTAAATTTTACTCTTATTTTATTTATAAATTATAATATTTTATTTATAAATAATAANCATTTCAAACTCGATTTAGCGATTAGCAGTAACTTCTGTCGCGTTGAACTTTCCTTAGTTTCATCTTATTGCAGTCTATTCACGGTTTATTCACACTTTATGAATAAAACCTTTAAAAAAACACACTATGTATGAGATTTTTGGTTGTTTCCTAAATATGCCATCTATCACAAGCGTTTTATACTTGTGTTATATTAAATGTACTTTATTTTTTTGTTAAATTAAATTTTACTCTTATTTTATTTATAAATTATAATATTTTATTTATAAATAATAAGAATAAAACCCGGAGAAAAAATGTGTGTTGGTAACGCCTAGTAAGAAATACACTGAAGAGCCAAACANGTCTGAAGGTATGCAGGAGGCAATTCATACCATGAATCCTGCAGGGCAGTCCACAAATACAATCTGCGCCAATTTAAGAAAGGGTTGCATGTCTGTCACGCTTAATGAATCTCGTCAGTCGTCGTTTGTCCCGTTCTCTCACGATATTTTTCTGGCCGCAGCGATGTCGAAGATGTGATGTTTTACCGGATTCCCGATATTCACGGTACACTCGTGAAATGGTCGTACGCGAACATCCAAATGTTATCGCTACCTCAGAGATGCTATGTCCCATCTCTCATGCGCAGACTATAACACCACGTTCAAACTCACTTAGATCTTGATAACCTGCCATTGTAGCAGCAGTAACCGATCTAGCTGCCGACCGCATCGCGTTATTCTGATTGGTTCCATACCTCTGTTATTTGCATACGCACGCCTATACCAGTTTTTTTTGCTCTTCAGTGTAGTTCTCATGCACAATACTATTACACTGAGTGTGCACGTATGTGATACCCTGTAAACCTGATGTAATTTTCTAAGATTAGTTTGTTTGAGGCGGAGTAAAATCCTGGAAGTAGAATTTTAGCAGGTCTCCAGAAAAGTTGGAAGTAACCGTGAATGTATTTTACCAGTTCTTTTCCAGCCTCCAGACATACATAACAAATATATTAATTACATAAAAAAAATTTACAACATAAAAAGTTATCTATAAAATCTTCGAATTACGTGAATCTAAGAATCTAAATATATAAATATTACATCATCATTGACTGTCCTTGTCTTGACATGTACCATGTTGCTGCAGGGACCTCAACTTCGGGAAAACTCATATTCCCCCCTTTCCCCCCTGTAAAAAATGTTTTTATATGTGTGTATTATGTTGGACGGAATTCCTACGGAAGCTCTCTAACCGTTCACTATTAATTTCAGAATTTTTCTTGCAAGCAGAATATTTGTTTACAAAAATTAAAAAGTTTTACACCACAACTATTAATTACAACATCAATATTAATTAAGACAAATAAAAAAACAATGAATTAGATAAAAACCTTTGTATATTACATTAGGGATTAAACAACATTTCAACATGTCCGAGTACATGCATGTTAACAGAAGTACCAACCAACTTCTGATAAAGCCAAATTTGATCAAAAATCACTAACTTGATTTTCTTCCGAGAAAAGAGCACAGGTGTAGAGTACATACTAATTACAGCAGTTTGATTAGCAACACCTTCATGTACTGGAATAGTCTTCCAACACATCGTGTTTGTCCTGACGATGTATAAGAAGGTACTCGGTGGAGCAGTGCGTGTTCATCGTCCGCAAGTACCGGGAAACGGGAGTCCATTACTGCGTGCCAGCGACAACTCCATTGCAGAGTTCGAGGGCCGGAAACCACCAGCGAAGGCTTCCGTTCAATGAGCGAACATCAAGGGTCGAGGGCGAGCGAAACGTCCTGTATAAGAAAAGAAAATGTTTGAGCAGCTTGGTCGGTGTTGAAATTGAATATTCTCCGGCTTTCGGACACAGAGGCCTGCGCAACATCCTCGTTTTCGTCTTCGGGAAAGAGTAGAAGCTCCCTATCTGTCACGGATTGTACGCTGTCTGCAAATTAGCACCAGGTACAGAGAACTTGCCGTAAATTCTTTTCCTGAAGTGCTCACCAAATAAAACACACATATTCTTTCTTGCCGTAACGAGACTGCTTCACGGTTGGGTACTGAAGATTTAAGTCATAAACTTGGCCGAGGTCATGATACTAATCAGACGCCACGAAAAATATGTGTTTTTCTCGCCAAACAAAAATATCCCGTAATTTGTAGTTAAAATATGATGAAATAATGCACCATCTTCGCTTGTAGCACTTGCGAGTTAGAATGTAACATACTGGTGTAAGAGTTTTAAATCACTACTACAATTGATCAGTTTTCAAGAATTAAGAGAAAAGTTTCTTTCCAGATTTTCTGTCGCGAAACGGAAAACATTTTGTTAGCTGCAAAATTTTAATACTGAGATATTCTTTAAATATTTATATCTTATGCAATGCCAAAAAAAAAATGTTTCAAAGGAAAGAACCTTGTTCAAATACACAGTAGACAAAGGAGAGAAAAAAACGCCCACATAGACTTTAAAATGTTTAAGAAAGCGTACAATTCCAAAGACGCGATATGCAAAACATCCTTTATCACCCGTTAAAAATTTTAATTTCTTAAAACAATGCTTATGTGGATAATAGTGACTGTAAAATAATATATTAATTCAATTATGTTTTGTTATTAGTCGGAGTTCGTTCAGCACATTCTGTTATACCTAGGTGTTGTTAAAATTTGGCGCTATTTATGGGTGTTAGCTCACAAAAACCAAGTATCAAACGTTACGATAAAATTTCTTTTATTAGAAATATATGATAAAGTTACGTTCATTATAGATTTACCACGCTAATCAACTGATGTTAATGATTTTTTCCCTCCAGGCTTAAATTTAATTAACAGCTTTTACAGAAAGATCCGCAGGGACCTGCTTATTAAGCGTAAAAGAAACGCTGTCTTCATACACAAAATAAAGTCATAACATAAATTAAGTAACATGTTCAAATGTATTCATGCACATAAATACGCTTTATCCTTTTCGCTCACTTATAAGTTTACAATGAAAAAAAATTCACTAAAGGGAAATTTACAGAACACTTCTTCAGTCGATTTTCCAGGAACTAACAACTGAAATCTTCCTTACCCGCATTTAATTATTATGTACCGTTATTGCATTTCAAATTTTGAAGTGAAAATCGAAATATTGCTGAAGCCGTTATGTCTAATGAACATTTTGCCGCGTGGTAGTAATAATGCCCTGCGTTGTAGGTTGTAGGAGTTTTATTTATATTTGAAAAAAGAATAAGAGAAAGAACCAAGAAATTTATTTCAATATCGCTACATATTTGAACTGCGTTTCGACTAAATCAACCACTCACTTGCTTCTTTCCTCTATATTAACGGTATTGATGGGCTACAAGTAGAGCCACTCATTCCTAGGGCCAAATCTTTCCTCAGTGCGCTCTGTGTTTCATGCCAATAAGATGAGGCTAAAGTAGTCACCTTCAGACATCGAGCGATGGCGGTATTTGATCCACGATTTAGTGATAAAGTAAGGGGTGGATGGTAGGAAGAACTGGGTTAGATGCTTACCCCCGCCCCTTTTTTTTCTTCAAACCATTTTGCAAACTGTCAGAATACTCCTACAAATGGCCAGAAACTGACAAAACGTTCTCAGAGGCAGCCAGTTTCCTCTGTCTTTTTCCCCTTTTGCGTTTGACTACATTTGTGTGATCGATGGCGCACTTCTGCCCCGACAAGGACGGGATTTCCGCCAACAGCATGGCGACAGCATCGGAGATAACACAATGATGGCGGCAAATCCGGTAACTTACGTTGGTGGCGACTGTGAGCTTCTAGCGCCTTCGACGGTAGTCCCTCTTTTTCGTTTCGCTTCTTTCGCAAATTTCCGAGCAAATCGCAGTCACATCCCGTATCTCTGGCGCAATTTGATATTTGTAGGCCCTAAATACTGCGGTCATCCCTGCTTCGCGTGGTGTCTTCTGTTGGATTCCAGAACGTTCCCGGGGATGGTTAACGCAAAAAAAAAAATGTTACGAAATTCTTTGCCAAAGTATGTTTTAAACGTAGTACTGCTAGGATTATACAGGCTGTTTCACTCCGCCAAGACCCCGTTTCGAATGGGAGATCCTGCATTTCGTTTCCGGCACCCAAACTGTTCAATAAATAGCCGGTGGTAAGCCTTCTTAGACTGCGTTTTCCACTAAGGTAAATACACGCAGCTTCGCTGAGTAACGACTCACGCCGTACCCTAAGAACGAACGCGAACTGCTATCAGGTGTGTCGCAGCAGCAGGGACGTAAACTCGGGATGAAAGCGCGCGTCCGTACGGGCGGCGTCTAACGTCCGAATAGTTCCGTATGCTCACGCAAGGACTCGAGAGACTGTGGCGCCACCTCCAGTGACGTCACCGTGCTTATCATGCAAGGTACGTCCGTAGCACGCTTCATTCAATCATGATCAACGGTTTGATATCTACGAGCGACCATCAGTGACCCAGAACGAGTGAAACATACTTTACAATTTCCACAAGGTATTTTTTTTTTTTTGCTGTAGTGCGAGTAAAATATTTTCACAACTTTTGAAGAACTCGCTGATTTATTTTAAGAATTACTAATTGTGACAGATATCTAAATAAAATATAAGCGTGTATGGTCATAGACTTTTATGTTTTCTGCTAACTGCAGGTATTACGCATGTCAGAATCTTAGAAGTACGGGAATGATAAAGTCGACCGAAGCATGCTCATTAATTTATAATAGCATCTGCGTTCAAGACACTTCACATGCATGCAGTGTATCTGTCTTTGATTACCGTCTGCGATACTTTTCGCACATTCCCTATAATTTCAATGGAGTAGTAATATTTACAAAGGTGTGCTGCCAAGTTCCTAGGTTACGTTAAATATCCCGCATAATCATTTTAATATCTAAAATAATCACGGAAAAAACCCCATTTTCGCTATATTTCCTCAAAAAAAAAACATGGGTGCGTGTACTTATGTACGCGCGTTAAAAGTTATACTTCTTTGGCGTGACTAAAATAAAATTTTATTACGTATGGAAATAATTTATTTAAGTAGTAAAACGATAAAATAACCGAAGAAAGGCATTAAATACCATTAATAAAGGTTTGATTAAAGAACATAATTAAATTCTTACAAAAATTAACCTCAAATACTTGAAAACACTTTAAAAATTTTATTATACAATTTTTGTCACCAACAAATTTTTCACGGTACAATGTAAGTAAAATTAATTAATAATGTATATATATTCACCATAAATTACTGATATAAATGAAATGTTATTCAATTTGCTTATTACATGAATTG
Organism: Clitarchus hookeri; assembly: GCA_002778355.1. Taxonomy (NCBI): domain Eukaryota; kingdom Metazoa; phylum Arthropoda; class Insecta; order Phasmatodea; family Phasmatidae; genus Clitarchus; species Clitarchus hookeri. The sequence continues at coordinate 235,430 of NQII01001621.1, forward strand.
ATTTTCTGTCGGTTTTAAATAAAACCTACATGCTATGTTGTGCACCTTGCGTTTGTATATAGCTAGAAGATACGCGCATGCGCGTTTGGTCATACCCCTACCACGTTCACTGTCGAATTTCGTTACACTGTGAGCGTGTAACTTCCGTTGCGCACTAAACTTTTACTCTCAACGCACCAAAAGAAGTATAACTAAAAATAAAAAGGCACAGAAACTGAAATAGAAACGGAACATAAAATTAAAATGTAGAAATTTCCTCACATGTCATCATTGACGAGATATCGCTCAGAAATATTAGAGTAGTTTTTGAATAAAAAAAGTGTTATTACCATCTGGGGACGCGCTGTTATAGTGTTTAGACCATTCGTCTCCCACCAAGGTGAACCGGGTTCGATTCCCGGCGGGGTCACTCGGATTGACACATGTGGTGAAACGTGGCGGAAGTTGCCCTTAGTCAGCGGGCTTTCACGGGCCACTTCCGTTTTCCCCGATCTTGCGATCCACCGTCGCTACATCTTCACCTCTCTTCACCTTCGCCAGTGCTATAAACCTCTGAACTGTTTTTACTGTAACTCCCTGCTTACAGTTTGCCCAAAAGTATTTTTTTTCTTTCTATATTAGCATTTTATTTTTATGCAGTCTTAGCTGGCATAACGTCATTTGCATGTTTAATTATTGATATCACGAGGTTTTATAAAATAACTAAATGCTCAGCTTCATCTTCAGATTTTTCCACTATGTGTACTTTATTTCACTCACTCCACCATACCTTGTATCGGAGATTAAATAAAAAGTTACTTCGGACACACGTAATTGCAGAGCTATAGGTCTGACGTAATTTTTCCTTCGATCACGTACCTGCATTGCAAGTATCATCCAATGAACCTGTCAATGCCCCGGTTTGGACACGCTATGCATCATTTACTCGGAGAACCTCAGTTTTTTTTTCTCAGCGAAATAGCTTTGCAACGGCGTACGTCCGAAATAATTCTTCATTTAATCACTTACAGTCAATGCAGGTAACGCTCAAAAAACTTACTCCGGAAAGTTGCCTAAGACGGTTAACAAGCAGCAATGAAGAAACGAAATAGTGAATGAGAAAAATAATATTTAAATTCCAACTCCCCTAGTGTTGCCCATCACGCATGCTAGGGAAATCCGCCCCAGTGCGTTAATTTTAGACACAGAAGTTTCAAATAAACTGTTCTTCAGGAAATTTTTAGGGGAAGATCCCTACTAGCGTATATTTTCAATATAGATAGGCAGTATGTACTTGTTTTTGTAAAACATACATTTTAAAAATTGCTTGCGAATAGGCTATAGATCATGGAAACATCTCAGCTTTTAGGGAACTTCTAAAAAAAAAAAATCCGCGAAGAATACATTTTTGTTTGGAACNCACGTTCAAACTCACTTAAATCTTGATAACCTGCCATTGTAGCAGCAGTAACCGATCTAGCTGCCGACCGCATCTAGTTACTCTGATTGGTTCCATACCTCTGTTATTTGCATACGCACGCCTATACCAGTTTTTTTTGCTCTTCAGTGTAGNTGGTTCCATACCTCTGTTATTTGCATACGCACGCCTATACCAGTTTTTTTTGCTCTTCAGTGTAGTTCTCATGCAAAATACTATTACACTGAGTGTGCACGTATGTGATACGCTGTAAACCTGATGTAATTTTCTAAGCTTAGTTTGTTTGAGGCGGAGTAAAATCCTGGAAGTAGAACTTTAGCAGGTCTCCAGAAAAGTTGGAAGTAACCGTGAATGTATTTTACCAGTTCTTTTCCAGCCTCCAGACATACATAACAAATATATTAATTACATTAAAAAAATTTACAACATAAAAAGTTATCTATAAAATCTTTGAATTACGTGAATCTAAGAATCTAAATATATAAATATTACATCATAATTGACTGCCCTTGTCTTGACATGTACCATGTTGCTGCAGGGACCTCAACTTCGGGAAAACTCATATTCCCCCCTTTCCCCCCTGTAAAAATGTTTTTATATGTGTGTATTATGTTGGACGGAATTCCTACGGAAGCTCTCTAACCGTTCACTATTAATTTCAGAATTTTTCTTGCAAGCTGAATATTTGTTTACAAAAATTAAAAAGTTTTACACCACAACTATTAATTAGAACATCAATATTAATTAAGACAAATAAAAAAACAATGAATTAGATAAAAACCTTTGTATATTACATTAGGGATTAAACAACATTTCAACATGTCCGAGTACATGCATGTTAACAGAAGTACCAACCAACTTCTGATAAAGCCAAATTTGATCAAAAATCACTAACTTGATTTTCTTCCGAGAAAAGAGCACAGGTGTAGAGTACATACTAATTACAGCAGTTTGATTAGCAACACCTTCATGTACTGGAATAGTCTTCCAACACATCGTGTTTGTCCTGACGATGTATAAGAAGGTACTCGGTGGAGCAGTGCGTGTTCATCGTCCGCAAGTACCGGGAAACGGGAGTCCATTACTGCGTGCCAGCGACAACTTCATTGCAGAGTTCGAGGGCCGGAAACCACCAGCAAAGGCTTCCGTTCAATGAGCGAACATCAAGGGTCGAGGGCGAGCGAAACGTCCTGTATAAGCAAAGACAATGCTTGAGCAGCTCGGTCGGTGTTGAAATTGAATCTTCTCTGGCTTTCGGACACAGAGGCCTGCGCAACGTCCTCGTATTCGCCTTCTGGAAAGAGTAGAAGCTCCCTTTCTGTCACGGATTGTACGCTGTCTACAAATAAACCCCAGGTACAGAGAACTTGCCGTAAATTCTTTTCCTGAAGTGCTCGCCAAATAAAACACACATATTCTTTCCTGCCATAACGAGACTGCTTCACGGTTGGGTACTGAAGATTTAAGTCATAAACTTGGCCGAGGTCACGATACTAATCAGACGTCACGAAAAATATGTTTTTTTCTCGCCAAACAAAAATATCCCGTAATTTGTAGTTTAAATATGATGAAATAATGCACCATCTTCGCCTGTAGCACTTGCGAGGTAGAATGTAACATATTGGTGTAAGAGTTTTAAATCACTACTACAATTTATCAGTGTTCAAGAACTAAGAGAAAAGTTTCTTTCCAGATTTTCTGTCGCGAAACGGAAAACATTTTGGTAGCTGCAAAATTTTAATACTGAGATATTCTTTAAATATTTATATCTTATGCAATGCCAAAAAAAATTTTCGAGGGAAAGAACCTTGTTCAAATGCACAGTAGACAAAGGAGAGAAAAAAACGCCCACATAGACTTTAAAATGTTTAAGAAAGCGTACAATTCCAAAGACGCGATATGCAAAACATCCTTTATCACCCGTTAAAAATTTTAATTTCTTAAAACAATGCTTATGTGGATAATAGTGACTGTAAAATAATATATTAATTCAATTATGTTTTGTTATTAGTCGGAGTTCGTTCAGCACATTCTGTTATACCTAGGTGTTGTTAAAATTTGGCGCTATTTATGGGTGTTAGCTCACAAAAACCAAGTATCAAACGTTACGATAAAATTTCTTTTATTAGAAATATATGATAAAGTTACGTTCATTATAGATTTACCTCGCTAATCAACTGATGTTAGTGATTTTTTCCCTCCCGGCATAAATTTTATTAACAGCTTTTACAGAAAGATCCGCAGGGACCTGCTTATTAAGCGTAAAAGAAACGCTGTCTTCATACACAAAATAAAGTCATAACATAAATTAAGTATAATGTTCAAATGTATTCATGCACATAAGTACGCTTTATCCTTTTCGCTCACTTATAAGTTTACAATGAAAAAAAATTCACTAAAGGGAAATTTACAGAACACTTCTTCAGTCGATTTTCTAGGAACTAACAACTGAAATCTTCCTTACCCGCATTTAATTATTATGTACCGTTATTGCATTTAAAATTTTGAAGTGAAAATCGAAATATTGCTGAAGCCGTTATGTCTAATGAACATTTTGCCGCGTGGTAGTAATAATGCCCTGCGTTGTAGGTTGTAGGAGTTTTATTTATATTTGAAAAAAGAATAAGAGAAAGAACCAAGAAATTTATTTCAATATCGCTACATATTTGAACTGCGTTTCGACTAAATCAACCACTCACTTGCTTCTTTCCTCTATATTAACGGTATTGATGGGCTACAAGTAGAGCCACTCATTCCTAGGGCCAAATCTTTCCTCAGTGCGCTCTGTGTTTCATGCCAATAAGATGAGGCTAAAGTAGTCACCTTCAGACATCGAGCGATGGCGGTATTTGATCCACGATTTAGTGATAAAGTAAGGGGTGGATGGTAGGAAGAACTGGGTTAGATGCTTACCCCCGCCCCTTTTTTTTCTTCAAACCATTTTGCAAACTGTCAGAATACTCCTACAAATGGCCAGAAACTGACAAAACGTTCTCAGAGGCAGCCAGTTTCCTCCGTCTTTTTCCCCTTTTGCGCTTGACTACATTTGTGTGATCGATGGCGTACTTCTGCCCCGACAAGGACGGGATTTCCGCCAACAGCATGGCGACAGCATTGGCGATAACACAATGATGGCGGCAAATCCGATTACTTACGTTTGGTGGCGACTGTGAGCTCCTAGTGCCTTCGACGGGGTCCCTGTTAAATATCCGTTAAATATTCCGCATAATCGTTTTAATATCTAAAATAGTCACGGAAAAACCTCATTTACGCTATATTCCCTTTAAAAAAAAAAAAAAACGTGGGTCCGTGTACTTATGTACGCGCGTTAAAAGTTATACTTCTTTGGCGTGACTAAAATAAAATTGTATTACGTATGGAAATAATTTATTTAAGTAGTTAAACGATAAAATGACCGAAGAAAGGCATTAAATGCCATTAATAAAGGTTTGATTAAAGAACATAATAAAATTCTTACAAAAATTAACCTCAAATACTTGAAAACACTTTCAAAATTTTATTATACAATTTTTGTAACCAACAAATTTTTCACGGTACAATGTAAGTAAAATTAATTAATAATGTATATATATTCACCATAAATTACTGATATAAATGAAATGTTATTGAATTTGCTTATTACATGAATTGATTTTCTGTCGGTTTTAAATAAAACCTACATGCTATGTTGTGCACCTTGCGTTTGTATATAACTAGAAGATAGGCGCATGCGCGTTTGGTCATACCCCTACCACGTTCACTGTCGAATTTCGTTACACTGTGAGCGTGTAACTTCCGTTGCGCACTAAACTTATACTCTCAACGCACCAAAAGAAGTATAACTAAAAATAAAAAGGCACAGAAACTGAAATAGAAACGGAACATAAAATTAAAATGTAGAAATTTCCTCACATGTCATCATTGACGAGATATCGCTCAGAAATATTAGAGTAGTTTTTGAATAAAAAAAGTGTTATTACCATCTGGGGACGCGCTGTTATAGTGTTTAGACCATTCGTCTCCCACCAAGGTGAACCGGGTTCGATTCCCGGCGGGGTCACTCGGATTGACACATGTGGGGAAACGTGGCGGAAGTTGCCCTTAGTCAGCGGGCTTTCACGGGCCACTTCCGTTTTCCCCGATCTTGCGATCCACCGTCGCTACATCTTCACCTCTCTTCACCTTCGCCAGTGCTATAAACCTCTGAACAGTTTTTGCTGTAACTCCCTGCTTACAGTTTGCCCAAAAGTATTTTTTTTCTTTCTAAATTATCATTTTATTTTTATGCAGTCTTAGCTGGGATAACGTCATTTGCATGTTTAATTATTGATATCACGAGGTTTTAGAAAATAACTAAATGCTCAGCTTCATCTTCAGATTTTTCCACTATGTGTACTTTATTTCACTCACTCCACCATACCTTGTATCGGAGATTAAATAAAAAGTTACTTCGGACACACGTAATTGCAGAGCTATAGGTCTGACGTAATTTTTCCTTCGATCACGTACCTGCATTGCAAGTATCATCCAATGAACCTGTCAATGCCCCGGTTTGGACACGCTATGCATCATTTACTCGGAGAACCTCAGTTTTTTTTTCTCAGCGAAATAGCTTTGCAACGGCGTACGTCCGAAATAATTCTTCATTTAATCACTTACAGTCAATGCAGGTAACGCTCAAAGAACTCACTCCGGAAAGTTGCCTAATGCGGTTAACAAGCAGCAATGAAGAAACGAAAGAGTGGATGAGAGAAATAATATTAAAATTCCAACTCCCCTAGTGTTGCCCATCACGCATGCTAGGGAAATCCGCCCCAGTGCGTTAATTTTAGAGACAGGCGTTTCAAATAAACTGTTCTTCAGGAAATTTTTAGGGCAAGATCCCTACGAGCGTATATTTTCAATATAGATAGGCAGTATGTACTTGTTTTTGTAAAACATGCATTTTAAAAATTGCTTGCGAATAGGCTATATGTCATGGAAACATCTCAGCTTTTAGGGAACTTCTAAAAAAAAAATCCGCGAAGAATACAATTTTGTTTGGAACGCCTATCTTTAAAATGAACGCACTCAGGCGAAATCTCCTTAACCTGGAATTTCCTATTTGAATTTCGCAGCGGCCGGTCGGCAGGCGGTGACCTTGATCAAGTTCGTAGCGGGGGCGGACGTTTCCGCAGCTCACGCCAGCACTTCAGTTCCGAACCTGTCTCCGCCTGAGGCGCCATCGGTTCAGGGTGGCATTTCCTCCCCCCTAGGGGAGGAATTAGTGCGAGGGTCGGTCGCCAGGGTCGTTGCCGGCGCCGGCAGAGGTAATCCACTTATTGGAGATTGTGTAGCGGGGGTTAGGCCGAGCAGCTACAAAGACATCCTCTGCCTCGCACTGATGACGCCAATTTGCATCCTAACTAGAAGCCCATTATGTTATCTTTTTTCTTTCACGCCAGCCTTCTGTACTGCCCCATTCTCCCTCCCCCCGAAATTTCTGGCGGCATCTCATCCGGTGAGCTCTTTTTTTTTCCCATTAAAAACCAATATTCCATACTGTTCTTTTTTTACTCTTCCGCTTTGACTAGTTTCTTTCCATAACCTGATGAAATCATCACCTAAATATAAATGGACATGTGTTCTGAAAATTGCTTTTACCAACTCTCCACTTCCAGTAAAATGTAAACAGAATCTGTATGTAAATTAAACGCAGGGAGTTTTATCCTTTAGCGTATTTTTTTTCTAACCGGTACTTGCTAGACACACATTTTTTCTAGACACACTGAGTTTTATCTTCCGTTATATTTCTTTGAGGGATTTTTTATATAATTGTCTTTTATTGAAAAATAACAGTCACTTTATTACACATAATATAAAGTTAAATATTCGTTAAATTTAAAAGCTATCAAATTTAACTGAAAAAAAGGCAGAAAGAATGTTGTAACATGGTACATTTGACTTAAATTTGTGGTAAATATATCCGACTCTAATTTTTTCAAAACGTCTTGTAAGCTGCGCGGAAGTCAATTGCACACATATTGTGTTAAATAAAGAATTTTTAAACCATATATGTGTTTATCAGTTTCTTCAGCGTATTTAACATATACATGGATTATGTGGTAAATACGACGTTTCGGGGCGTCAGTAGATGTAAGAGTAAACACTATTTCACTGTGTCGTTTCACATTCTAACGTTAGACTTCTTTGACTATAGCGTCAGCCGGTACTCTACATTTGCCTATTGACAACTTGCAATTCCGAATCTAAGTAATGGCCGAAGGTTTCTCTTCTAGTTCTGTATTTCACTTGCGTACAAATCCTTAGTTAAATCTTAAGCTATACATCATGTGATAACAGTTTACCTCGCATTTCACTATCCGTAAGTAAAATATATCAATTTCGCATTAAGCATTATGGTCATTCAAAACATGAATTAGCATGCTACACATTTGAAAACACGACTTGAGTTGGGAGATTTGGGCGGCTCATGACCATGAGGTCTTGAGACCCGATAAGGGTGGAATGAGGATAGAACGGATCAGCGCCGGAATGCATGGGTGGAGGAAACGGAAGATCCCCGAGAAAACCCGCCGACCAGCGGCATCGTCTGGCACGATTCTCACTTGCGGAAATCCGGCAGTGGTCCAGCCGGGGATTGAACCCTGTTCGACTCGGTGGGAGGCGAACAGTCTAACCGCCCAGCCACCGCGGCCCCTTGAAAACACTGAACAATTAAATTACTGAATTATATCATTTACACACCAACGCGTTGGTTGTAACAACAACGATGGCATTTTGTGGTATTTTGCACTGCATCACCAAGTACCCACATCCAGTTGGGTGGAAAAGTAACCAAGACCTCATGAAATTCAATGGATTCTCAAGCGATCGCCACTCCTTTATTCATTGGGGGCGAATCGACTGTAGAAACGCGCGTGACAAAGTATCGAGTAGGGCAAGGCTTCGAGCATCGACCACCCCGCGGAAAGAACCTTCACGTAAAACAACGGAGGGAAATTTACTGCCTCGCGAGAAAGAAGTCAAGCGCGGACGGCGGAAAAGGAAAAAAAAAGGGATTGTGTCGAAACCGCTTTTGAAATACGAGATGAAAAATTCGTTGACGGTAACTACATTTCTCTGTGTCAGCGCCCAAACTGAGTGTATGGTTAAGCCAAAATCTACAAACCACCGTTAAAAAAAACGTGAAACGTTATTCCAGGGAAAGGTCATACATTGCGCCAGACATTTAAGAGTCGAAGAAAAAGAAAATCTACCCTGTCCCAAATAAAATAAGTAAAAACGTTCATGAATGATGGGTGCCAAAACGGTTTACAGTAACCAAGGAGTAGGAATACGGTTCGATCTGTAGTTTCAACAGTAAATAACAATTCCGTAGCTTAAACAGAACCGATCCGCTAGCGAATATTAATCCTACCGGTAAAATTACGACATTCTGAAGTTATGCTACATGTATTTGATATTAATAGTGAAAATAAGCTAGAAGAATATATTTTAGTTTTTTTCTTAACACTGCCGCAACTGCAGTGAAATTGAAGTGTGTTTCGTTAAAGAAAAGTTAACGTTTCGGAAGTTATTTTGGTACAACGATAGAACTCTATAGCCACGTACATTGTCTGCACTGTATAATTTCCTTTTGAAGATATTGTAAAAAATGTATCGCATTGTTTTTCGAATATCTGTGTGAAAAGTTGAGTTTCATATGAAAACGTGGTTTTGGAATAATCCATGTCACTGATAACAAAAAGGAAAGAAAGAGTAATAACAAATCGGATGGAATTAAAGAATATAGAGCAGGCAATGTTCAATCAATTCAGTTATATTAATTTATGGAATTAGGGTATGTTTAAAGAGGGAATTTTTTAATATAATAATGCCAAAGTGTATTCATTAAAACATCATGTTTCGTTGGCACTGATATGTTTTAGGCCTCTGTTAACAAAGCATTAACTACAATTTTATCATCCCAAAAATATTTATTCCACATAAATTTAACCTAGTATTAAAATAAATTTGTATACAGAGAAAAATTGCGGACATCGCATTCCGGGGATCCGCATGACATTTACGAAAGGGGATCGAGGTGGTGGAGTGGTAAGACTATTCGCCTCCCACCTAGGCGAACCAGGCTCGATACCCAGCGGGGTTGCTTTCCGTTTTTCGCACGCGGGAATCGGGCAGGACGATGCCGCTGGTCTGCGGGTTTTATCGGGAATCTCCCGTTTCCTCCGACCTTGCATTCCGGCGCCTCTCCATATTCACCTCACTTCACCCTCATCAACTCTCAAGACCTCGATGTTATGAGCTCCACTCCATTTACGAAAAATTTTTTATTTTGTTATTTTTACTAGATCAATGTTATATGGTAGTGGTTAGGTCATTTATAAAGTAGTTTGCAGTAAATAAATAAATAAATAAAGGGTATTTTTTGAAAGGGATGTATAGGCCTGGTAGGAAATACTACCAAGATGCAACTTGCGTCGGGCATGTGCTATTTCGAACAAACTTCAGAAATACTGTAAAGCGAACTTGTTCAGATGCATGGGAACGAAAGGGGCTTTCTCCCAAGGCAAGAAAACGTAGCGACAGGCGTCAAAATTCTTGCGGCGGCAAGCAATTTTTGCGGGAGGCTGTACCCCTTTGTGACGCACGCCGTCTAAAACAACCCTTCAAAAGCCCTCGGCGCTCCTGTAGGCCACCTGTCGTTCCCCTCACCCCCATCGTCCCCTCTTAACACCATCCAACCCCCTGTTGTCGGGAACGTGCACTGCCAACACGGGCGCTGAGTCCAGAAATACTCCCCGAAAGGCCCGTGCGTCAACAGCTCGGGCGGATAATCCGGCATCAAAGGCGGTTTCCACCGATGACAGTCGATGCAAGGGTTCGGGAAGGCGTCACGAGGCATGTTCGATAACATTCACATTGTCTTGGCAACCGCGAGGACAGCTTATGGGGAAGGAAACACTTATTTTTTATATAAACTGAGAGCATGCCTAGCGGATCGTTTTTTTCTACAAGTCCGCTTCTTTATTTACGTCCAGTGTGGCGAAACCCGTCACGTATTTAAGACCTGTTACGTNTATTCTTCCTTGGGGTATATATACTGAGAGCATGCCTAGCGGACCGTTTTTTTCTACAAGTCCGCTTCTTTATTTACGTCCAGTGTGGCGAAACCCGTCACGTATTTAAGACCTGTTACGTATCAGCTTTGAAGGAAAGCATCTTCAAATTGTTTTTTTTCCCGTGCACAATTGTGAAATTCAGAAATGAAAACCTGCCGCGGCCAGAGTTTATACTTCTCCTCGTGTGTCTGAGCGACGCGAGCACTCGCAGCTGTCGCTCCGAAGTTCGACGGGCGTTGAAAACAGGGCCTGCCGATGAACGGGGAGTGTTTTCTTCAGTTACGAAGGGAAAATTGTTCCTGTGCCGGTATCTGCTGCAACGCTTGGGAAAAAACGCCAATGTACCATGATGTTTGTTGTGTTTCTAAAACAATAACACTTTTTACAGCGTTTACCAAGCAAGGCGGAGCAGTGCTGACACTCTGAACTAGTACTATAGAGGACCTGGGTTCGCCGATTATCGGTTTACTATGGTTTTTTTTCCTTCCGAGATCACTCCAGGAGAACGCAGAAACGGTTCCTCGACACAGGCAACGCTCGTCGATTCCTTTCTCGAAGGGTTGCGCCGACAACTCGTTCCGTCTCTAATAATTTCACTGTCGATGAGAACGAAGTCATATCTACCTACTTAACCATATTTTCTGTGAAGGTACTCACATTCGCTACTAACGATTGACTAAGTGACTTATTCTAGACTCTGACCTTCCACACGTGGAAGTCTCCGTTTCGATTCCAAGTCCTGGCGAGCGTCAAGTCTTCAGCCGCAGATGCACGTGCGTGAAGTGTGGCGGACAGTGATGTAACGTTGTTTTCTCGGAGTGCGACCGTTTTCTCCTCCGTCTTCATCACACCGCTGCTTCATCCCTACATAATCAATTCCTCTGCCTGGCCCTCAACGAGAGGCTTATTATCTCCAGGATACAGCAGCCGGGTTCCCTTGGCGCCTGCCATTTGCCATTCATGATAGCGCGCGGATTTACGGACATCCGTAACCCAGAAACTAGCTATTCGTAAACGTCCGCTTTGGCAACCTCGACCATTTACTTTCCTTATCACAACTCGAACGTGTAACGCCATGGGATAGCACAACATTTGAAATCAGAACACGTCTTTGCTCATCATCAAAATAAATTTTTTCTCGTGCACACTGTACCCTATATTCCTGCAACACTTTAACTAACCACAAATCGCTTTTTTTTCTTATATGGCGCCTTCCTGTATTTTCAAATACAACACAATAATATCGCAAAGCCAGAAATCATTGCAACCATTGCCCATCACCAATACCATTATTTGAGCTATTCTATACTTAAAAAAAAAAAAAAATTCCTTTATTTAATTTGGTACATTAAGAAAACCACCGACATCGTAAAACGTATTCTTATCAAATGTTTAATTTCTTCGTTTGCAAAAAAAAAAAAAGAATAAAAATAAATTTTGTAATGAAACACAAATTTCAATTATACATTTAAGTAATATTTATTAAATCGTGTATTCACGTTAGTCAGCTGCAATGAAAGTGGGTTCTTCACGAGGTTTTAACATCGTTACCAACCTCCAATACAGCCAAAGTGTTTTCTATGTTGGGAAATGTATTATTTCATGTTTCTACGAAATACCGCTCGACTTGTACACATTACTTACAAGTACTAGTTCCTCACTTAGTGACATTTTTGAGACTCTTTCTTTTTTTCATAATGATGTGTCAAAATCACAATTTTATTGTTTTATAGGACGTAAAAACATTAAAAACTAACTCACTTTGAAATAAAAATACGCTATGAACTGTATTCACAATTTTAAAATATAAATAACGAAGATTTTATATTTTTACTTTCATAACCTACGCATTGTTTAGACAGATTCAAGTCTGTAAATTCTTTAAAATCTGTTTGGCATTACAATGACATGTGGATTAGCTGACAGAGTGTCGACAAAATATACAGCCGCCACTCGACGCACCAGCTGATACATAAACGAAAGATTAATATTGGCGCTACTTTAGTCTAATTGTCAAAATATTGTCAAGTTACATTTGAGAAAGAGAGAGAGAGAGAGAGAGAGAGAGAGAGAGAGAGAGAGATTAAAATCGGGCTTTCCGCGTCATTCTTCCTCAGCAAAACGGCTAGCGTTCGGCGTGTGTGGCGGTCTAAAACGAACTCCGCTCAAATAGAAATTAATTCTACTTTGATATAGGTAGTTACACCATCTACTATGTTCTCAAACATACTAAACAGGAAGTATTCGCGGATTACGGCTAGGAGGTTGTCACTCTGCAAAGAAAATTGTTCACAAGGAGAAATCATAAATTCTGTAGAAGTATAGTTTCTCAATGTTCGGGCACTGAAAGAGGGAATTAAATTGCGAAACACATCTAGAATTTCCTTGAACCAATAAAGAGACTTAGATATCCCTTTTTCTATTAAATGGCTTTATGTTGGGATCACTGTGTTTCTGGAAATATACGGTCAACGAACAGAACATATTTCCACCAAAAAAATGACTAAGACTTAGAAACAGCTTTCCTGTAAAACTTTTTATGATATATGTCGTCATGTTTAGAATGCGAAAATCATTGGTTTTCATGTTTGCGAAAAATATATACTCAAATTCTTTGTTTTATGCTGGCGACCAGGTTATCTCACAAGATAGTGCAGAAAAACTGCAATGTGCAGTAAATATTTTAAATATGTTTGAAGCACTTATGAATTGAAAATTTCTGCTGATAAAACAATGAAAATGGCTTTCAAAGGCAAATTGACTGTACGAACCAAAAATGAAGTAAGAGAAAATAAAATGTTAGAATTGAAATATTTTAATGTGTTTCATATGAACGGGATATATATTTATATGATAAGTTTAATAAGTTTAGAAATATTTGTGAGATTATCTATACATTTGAAAAGTAAAACATGAATCACGCTCTTAAGATCAGAATTCAGGACACTTTTCACCCTAATTTGCAGTCCCAAACTAACTAACGAAGCTAACTAACTGGTCTTTGCAGCTGAAAATGTATAATAGGGCGCGATTATCATTCACTTTTCTGCTTATCGGGAGCCGCTTTACATCTTGGAAACAATAAGCGGGGTGAAATTTAAGCCTTCGTATTCGCGTTGTATAATAACCAAAACTTGTTTTTCTTAATTTTGTACTCTTAACGTGATCATCAACAAAATTTGTTTTAGAGGTCCACAACTCAATAAACTAAATTTTCTGGAAATTTAAAATTATGCTGTGATACAAATTTGCTATTTCATATTTATTAATAGCACAGCTCTGTCAACATAGATTAAAACGGAGATTGTCATGTCGCTTATCGCCCATTTGTTGAACTATAGCACTGATTTACGCTCGGCAATTTATTTGTATTTCCAAATAACCTCCATTATATGGCATATGAGGAACTAGCAAATATTTGCGAAATAATCTTCAGACATACGAAAGGAAGCAGAACTCTTCTGATGTACTGCGTCCCAGAGAATCCAGTACAGTGCTTCACGACTGTGTCCCGGACAGGCACAAAATAGTTGGAGGAGTGCTGGTAGCCTACCTACAGGCGTTACACTTTCTGTAGCTGACATAAGCAATGCCATCTCTGGAGGCAGAATCACATTAACTTTCCCTACCACTCAGCCTTAACTGCAATGCTAGAAATACATATTTGATTAGGAAAAATGCAAGTATTAGCAACATCACTCAAACTTACAAAATTTCAACGGTAGTTATCTCCAGAAACATTTACAGCAATGCAGATTAATGGTAGACGATTAGCCTGTGTCAAAGGCATGTATTTCTTACACGCAGATGCTGTACGAAAGCACAAACACGCACACGCAATATATAAACATACACGTTTCTTTGTATGTTTTATAAGTTTCTGTACGTTAAAAGCGTGTTTGCAGTCATTTGTTCTACCAGTGAAAATATGCTAAACCTATGTGTTGTGTGCGCACGTGTTAATAACGCTGCAGAATCTTCAATAATTGAATAGGGTATTTCAAGAAGGGCCCAATGTCAGAAAACAGTTTTTTTTTCAGGAGAGAAATAAAATAGATTTTCTCCCAAACTAGATTAACATCCTCATGTGTGAAATGTGTACTGGAAATAGGATGTGTAAAGAAACAAATTTCCAAAAATATTGCACTTTGATAGAAACTCTAACGGTTTATACAGACGATTAAACATTGTAGTAGGGCCGTTTTCGACCTAACTCATAGTGACAAGATATTTACTTTCACAATACTTTGTACAAAATATATACTTTAACTGTCTGATACGATGCTTTGAAACCTGAAAAATGACAATAAACATCATAGACACTATTAAACCAATCACATTCATTATCAGACCCATTGTTATTAGACTGTGATTTATTTTGTCAGATTTGAGTTGAAAGCAATAAGCTTTAATTTTCTCACTCAAATACTGAGTAAGTTTCAAAACATCCCTTAGTTTTAGAGCTTTCACAGGTAAATCACTGACACAAACAGGTGCATCGGGCATAATAATAATATCTATGTTTGATGTCAGCAGCTTAAACTCATCGGTGATCAATGCATTCAAGGTTGTGTGTGCTTTTATTGTATTTTTGTGGTTAACATTGAACTCAAAACGTTTGTACTTACTTATCATAGACTTAAAGCCTTCGCACCGGAATATCTGTTTGTAATAGTATGCAAGTGCTCCACTGAAGTTTTTACAATATCCCTTGCCACTCTTACAATTGCAAATCTCTCCTCTATTAAACTATTCCACTCTTCAAATTATTCAGCTCTTCCCATTTTCCTTCGTTTTTTTTTTCAACCACGCCAAAGTGTAAATAACTGTGTCCTCATTTTGGGAAATGGTGAAGAACTGCAGTGAACCTTTTATTGATTACCAGCGACTGCCAAAATCTCAACCTCGTTATGTTTTGATTTTGCCCTCGACTGCCATCTATAAAAACACGAAGCCTTGTGACAGTTGGAGATATGTAATGCTCTATATACTGTTAGAGCATTGAAACTACTTTATTACAGCCCCTGTTAGCTGTGCTCTCAGGCCATGTATACATAGTACATTGTCGTGTATTTCCAGAATAATTCCCAAAAACGTGAAACCACATTCGTCTGTAATAAAATACATCAATCGTGGGGTAGTAAGGAAAAGGCATATTTTGCTTAAAATCAAAACAAATCATATCCATAGTTTTACCTACTTGTGCCTGATTTCCAGCTATTTTTAACTATCTGTAAAAAAAACTCTAACTATTGCTTTGTGCACATCTAGATCTCTTTTCAAACCTCCCTTATCCCCACTATTTGACCTGATAGCAGCTTCCAGTTTCTGACAAGTTGTACAAACATCTAACATGGGCTTACTAAAGGAGTAGTTGAAGTAATCATGGAAATAGTTTTTGTAAAAGTGCTATGTAACATAACAATTTACCTTCTTGGCATCTTTTTTAGGGTTAGGAAGTGAGACAAACTTCTGGATAGTATTTTTGCAGGTACAGGCATACCAGTTCAGTATATTTAGATTAGCTTGCAATTGAGGCTGTTTTCTACCACAAGGACCATGGTGGGAATCTTAGAATGGCGCTTCGGATATGTTTATATATTGTTAGAAGTGTCGCACGTGGTTCAGCTCGTGGTGTGTTGTTGTGCCATCAAGGCCGACCCTTTGGACTCACGTTATGAGTCAGTAGTTTCCCGATATTTCGTCTTCGTTTTACGCTTACGCCATACACACTTGCAAATGCTTCCCGGCAGACAATGTGGGCCATTGTGCGCATGTTCAACCAAAAGATAAGAAACGAATTAAATAAAATATCGACTTCCAACAAAAACAGAAATGTCCCGAGTCCTTGGCACAAATAAAATGTGACAAACACCAAAGCGAACAAAGCGGCACAATAAAGAAATATAATTACCCTAAAGGACCCGAGCACAAACAAAGATAAAAGGAAGCTATGTAAACAATAAAATATGCTCATAAAAGCCAAAAGGAAGCGATAATAAACAATCATATTGGGTGACCGTAAATGGTAAAAAAGAGGAAGAATAAATCAAATATATAAATGATTGACTTGCTTGTATGATTAAACAACATATAGGCCAAGAGGAAACCTTAATGATCTAGAATGGAAAGACGTGACTTGTGGTTTTGTGGTAATTAAATCTTTTCATTATATTTATTTATAATTTCTGTCAAAACAAAGAGGTAAGCAAAATACTCTCTTCTGAACAAATTATTACTTTCTTTAAAAATAGATTAACGACAGTGTAAATGACCCAAAAAAAGAACGTAATATAACATTAGCAGTCCTAAAAAATTAGAGCCATAAAACTTGACCATAAATCAGTAAAACCAGATATTAAAATAATAAAAAAAGTCTTTCTTGGTACAACATTTGAAGTAAAATTGAAATTACTCTAATTTATGGGGATGATAATTATTTAACTGAGGCCTCTGAGATACACCCCTAACAACTAATGATCTTAATTAGTATTGAATAAAAAGGTATTAAACTTAAAGTTAATGCAAATCATATATTAAGATATCACAGATATATCTTAACAACAAATAATTACTTAACGATTATACTTTGAAAATCAAATAGACAATACGAAATTGTTATGTCACATGTGTGTAAAGATAGTTTATAAAAAAAATTTAATTTCAAAATACGTTATTTTTAGATAAGTCCCGTTGTAACTCAACTGTATGACGACCGTCGAATCCACGTGAACAATGAAAATTAACTTGACTTCGTCGCCACCAACAAAGAAAGGGCAAGCGACGTGCAGAAGGGTTATCCTATAATGAAACGAAAATTTAGCCAGCACATGTAGAAAAGACTAGTGTGGCAGTTGCAGTAACGATTAGCCTGCCACTTGCACCAAAGTAGCAGTAAAGATTAGCCTGGCAGCGGGACCCTCACTAAGAAAAATATAACCATGGAAAATTAGTGAGTGAATTTAGATGGTGCAAGCAACAAAGAGAACAATTATAAAATTGGAGTGCTACCCCCGAAGGAGGGTAGACAGAAAATATCAAATTTATACGTTGGTGTAACTTTCCAAATAAACACCAACAAAAACACACTCCACAAAAAAAATTTAGAAGGTACTATAGAAAGTGACATTGCTACCACATAAATGAAACTATGCCTTTAAAAACCGGAATATCAAGTTCCGAAGAACACAGTCACCAAAGTCAGGTAATACGCCATCTTGACTCTGGGGTTGGACAGAAAGTTACGAGAAAAAGCTCGTGCAGCGCACAGAAAGTAGAAACCAAAGCCAAATGATAAGCTTAGACTTTCGAGGCTAGATGTCGCAGGTTGTCCAGAAGAGGCGAATGTGCTCAAGCGCACATGGGTGGGGGCAAATATCACATGAACAAAGGAGCATTTTTTATGTGAAATAACGCACCAAAGCGGCAGGGAAACGCCGACTGAAAGAATTTGCAACGCAGCATTGCACATCTCGTTGGCAGAGAAACAATCTCTCACGAAACACGGGTCTGCAGGCGAGACGGGATTAAAAACGTAACTTTCAAAGTACAGGCCAAAACTGAATTGAAATCAAAGTTACGATAAAAATACGTAAATTATAAAAATATTGATAAACAATGATTAAATAAACTGAAATACGTAAATAACACATTACATAAGATTTAATAAATAAATGAAATATTAATCATGAAGAGTTATATCTTAACACCGGACACATATTCTTTATTAAATAAACTGTAGACACTCAAACAGATAAAAGAATTAATAATTACATTAATTAAACACCAGTGGTAATAAAATCATTAAATATTACTAGCAATTGTTTTTTACTGAATTAAGTACTGAAAATTATGTTTCAAAACATTTAAAAATAGTACACTAGCAGTGACACAATAGTAAAATTGTCATGACGTATTTTAAAACGGCACACCATGCCGCCATTCCTAACCTTAAATAATACAAAACAGCTTTACTGTCTGTTGTGCACTTAACGTATTATGTTTTAATTTATACATTACATGAAGGATGCTTTCTCATAATGGAAATTCGCTTTCTGCATTTCCTTTCCTTTCGATTTACGACGTTGTATTTAACTTGTTCCCATTAAACCTTGCAAGTATATGTCTTGGCAGTTTTTGACACCAATATCGTTAAATCGTTTTAATATAGCCTCTGTAGCATCTGGAGGCAATACAGTCAAACAGTGCCGCTTGCATCTGTAAATGTGACAATAATAATATAAATATTAATATATTGGCGAACATACTTTTCTGGTATTATTGTGTTTTGACGAGGCAGTGATTTATCCTGGTGCTATAATATTCATGACCTAGACATACCTACAGTTTGCACCTTGCTACCTTCGAGGAACAAAATTTCCAGGTGTGTTAATATATTCCTTCCCTTCCGCTTTTAAACGTTTGCGCACATTTTTCTTCCACGACTTTTCATTTCTTCGTTTTTTGGTCAGAATATCTTCAACATCCATCTTGTCTGTTTCTTCTTTGGTTTTCAACCTCAGAATGCTCAATAATTGAGGGAATGGTATCAACATCTGAATGCACACACGAGAGACGCAGGTTAGCCAACCAACGCGGAAAACTTAATATAAACCTTTTTAATGCTAAGAGCAAACAAAGGGAGCATCAAGTCAACAATATTTCAGTCATACCAACCGAACGAAACTTTGGTAAGCTGTAAATTTCAAGAACGACCCCACTACCAACTCATGTAGGTCAGTAATGACACAATTACAGTAATTGGGCCCTTATTGATATTTCCAGCATTTTGAGACACCGTTCGTGTAGTGTTCCGAACAGACAGTTGGGTCGTTACTTTGATATACATGCCCCTCCTCATTATAAACACAAGTTCATGATAAAATGTAAAATGACACATGTGTTTGTTGGGCCCTTCTTGAAATACCCTATTCAATTATATTGGTTTCCATGCATATTGCAACATAATGAGCTTAATAGCTTCCATTTGTTTGACGAGTATGTCGCAGCTGTACCGAAGCATAATAAATAGCTAAAATTGTCTGGCGAACAAATTGCATTCCGTTGTCGACGAGAAAATGACAATTGTAAGATTTACTCGGTGTTACTAAATGTACATTATATATAAATATACCACTAAATTAATTAACGGCTACAGCCACACGCAAAAAGAAATTAATTGGAATCGAAAAATTTTAACAATTTATCTTCGATTTAGTAAAAAAATCATCTTAAAAATATTTGTTTCCATGCATTTGCTCCTTAGCAAACTTGACGTATTAGAAGACGCTTATAAAAAAATATTCCTTTAAAAATGTGTTTAACAACAGTGTGAGTAAATTTACACAGATTTTGAATGTATCGTGAAGGAAAGATTGAAACATTTTAGCTACAAATGTTTTCACCCAGTTACAAAAAATACCAAAATATATTCAAAATAAAAAGTAACTTTAGCAAAGGAAATCTGCTTCTTCTTTTTGACTTCTTTGCAAACCGGGTAATTATTTCAGCTTCTATTTTGAATATAAAAATGTACACCATTTTAGAACTATTTAAACCACAGGTGTTTATACAAAGCTTCCAAATACAACAGTCCACCCGCATTTATTGTTGCCAAGGTATTGTTGTTCTACAACTCTCTCTGCATTCATAAAACAAAATGTTCTACTTGTAGGATGTTTTACTGTAGCAAGTATATCCGGGCATGTCGTTGCCAACTGGTAAAATTGTATTCACTCATTCTAACAACAGGGAATGCAAAAGACTGTAGTCAAAAATTTTGATATTGAAATCTTTTACTGTTGAAACACATTATCTTGTAAAGGTCGCAAAAAGAATTTTGCGAAAACTCTCTTTCTTAGTTCTAAAATAAATATTTATATTGAAATACACTAGTTTATAGGTGATTGTGGTTTACTCATCCCTTTTGAGGACTCTTCTTTCTGTATGGTTTATGCCCAGCTTGAATATTTAGGTAAATTTTGACAATCAACATTTCCATAAACATTTTTACTGTTTTATTTGCGACTTTAATATTTTGCAAGCATTAATGTTTCAATTTATGAAATTTTAATTTTTTTCCTATAAAAATGAAACTAACCTTTCTTGGCAATTATCCATAATTATAGTTTCAATAATAGGCGGATATATAAAAATATATTTTGTAGCTGCCAACGTTAGATTACTTAAAATCCTATGTTAATTTTAATTTTTTACTTTATCTTTAGCAGGACTTTTTTTTTAAGAGGCCGAATGCGGAAAGTGGTCAATTCAACCATATTAGGCACCACGCCTTATCAAGTCTCGATTGTTTTTTTTCTTCTCGTTTCCTCGTTATGTAAGCGGTGTCTGGCAGACAGGTCGTAAAGCTGCGAACCGGGGGAAAGAAGACCCCTTGTTCTGCGCGCGTGTCCGGCAGAGCGTGTGATCCGCTGAAGGATACAGCCCTTGTGTTATAACGCCCATCCCCCACGCCCACCGCCCTTACATCATGTTGAGAGGCGTCCATAAAGCCCCTCCGCCAGCTCCAGAGCTCCCTCACCGCAGGCAGCTGTATCCCTGGCCGGACGGGTTTATTACTTTACGATAATGGGGTTCTCCTTGGCTGGGCCCTCTTCTCTGTTTCATGCTTGTACGGACACGGGAGTCTGATCCAAGATCCTCCTGCCACGGAGGAGTTTGCCCGACACGATTTTTATAGAGTCGCCTTTCCCAGAAAGACAGTAGTAGATATCGCCGACACTGTTAAGAGCACCGCCTACAGGCTTGCGCCGGCTGCGAAATTCTAATAGGAAATCCCCGGTTAAGGAAATTTCGCCTCAGTGCGTTAATTTTAAAGGTAGGCGTTTCAAATAAAATGTATTCTTCGCGAATTTTTTTAGGAGAGGATACCTACGAGAGTGTTTTTTCTTCAAAATATATAGGCAGTATGTACTTTTTGTAAAACATAAATTTTAAAAATTCCTTGAAAACACGCTATACGTGTAATGGAAACATTAACGCCGAAGTTACTTCTGCTAAAAAATTCGCGAAGAATACATTTTGTTTGGAACGCTTATCTTTAAAATTAACGCACTGAGGCGAAATTTCCTTAACATGGGATATAGTATTTAAATGTCGCAGCTGCCAGCCAATAAAACATAGGTTTTCAGAAGTACGAACTTTAACGCAATAGCCTTGAAAAATTTTCAACTGTAAATAACTAAAAAATATCACTGACGTAATTAAACGCTTAAAATTAATGCAATGTATGAATATTTGTGTGAGAGCGTTCTGTTGAAATTTCAGCTAGAGTAACTGCGAGTGCAGAAATTTATTAGCACTGGAAACACATATCAAAAAATGTTACTGCGGAAAATGAGAATATCGGTTGTAGCTATTTATTTTATTTTGTGCAAGTACCGACACGATTTCCAGCATTCTGAGGGCAACGACACGGAGCTGCTCATTCAAATTCGGGTTCAAAGATCCGAAGAGTATAAAAGAGAGGAGGAAGATCTTTTTACGTCGGGGAAACCCCCGTTTAATTCCCTCCCTGGAGCGGAGCATTGCCACCATTTCCCAGGACGCGAGTGACGCAAAGTACACCCTTCAGCCTCTTGTGCACGAAGGAACGTTACCCTTCCTCCGTCTATGATTTAGGGACATTTTCGCGGGGGCGCCAGCTTGCGCCGATCGATTCCTCATCCCGTTTCCATCCACCCTTCTCCATCTCCGTATGCCCGTCCCCGAGCCGTAACTTCCCACTTTCGCGCCACCACTTTTCCATTTCCCCTTAACACCTACGAATATTCCATTACGCCACCCGCGTAGCGTGCAAGCTAGGCGGGCTTGCCTACACGCGTCCCTGCGCGACGCGGCGGATCAAACCCTGGCCGCCGTTATTGCCGCATGTATTATTTTGTGAAACAGTCCGTCGGCCGCTTTCACGATCGTTCTGCAGCGATATTGCGCACTAAAAAAAGTTTATCTCTCTACGAACTGTGTGACGCTCGTATGGGTAATTTAAACTTGCCCGCAAGCGATAAATCTCATGGAGAAATCACAACCTTGAATTTCAAAGTTCGTAAATTACGTGAACATCGTAAAGAACTAACTGCAAAAAGTTGAATGTGGCATAATGATATTGCATAATTATTTTTAACATTACATACGTATTTAAAGAAAACGGAAACTTTTTTATTGACATGAGATATAATTTTTTGAGTTCTATTAATAATGACAGGTTTACCAAAATACCTAACCCGTAGAGTAATTTTAACCTACACAATAAGAAATTGCTCGCAAATTTGCCACATAATTGTAATATGATCTAAGAATGCACAAATTATGTAATTGCCCCCTTTTTTTAAAATCAATATAGCATTGGTAGCATTCCTACGATCGTACAGAAGAAAGCTACATAAAAAGCAAAGTTCGCAGTTTTGTAAAGTAATATTTATATATTTTCAATCTATTAGGTACGTTACAAGTTTTCTATACTGCGTCTGTTTCATTTAACTAAACTTACTTAGCAAACAATCTAATGATATTTTTAAATAAAGTATGGGCCAAAATATATCACGGCAAAGAAAATTTAAAACTTACATCGCAAATGCTGGAAGGAAAAACATACTATGTCAGGGTTAAAAAAAAAAACAACGCATTCGCCGGTTTCGAATAGTGTTGAGAACATCTCACCGGTAGGCCAAAGTTCTCGGACTCAATAAGGTAAGTTTTTTTGGGCATGGAAAAATGTCTTCCCAAGTTTAACGTTGGTCGAGGGGATATTTCTGCTGTGTAAGAGAACAAATAACCCAATGCCTGTATGCGCTAGAGAACCTTAGGGAGTTTTCTGGGTTCACGATTTTCGGTAATTTGTGATCTGACATACATTAATATTTACCCTGAATTTTGAAAAAGTGATTACGTTACAGTTATTTCAATTTTTGATATGTAAGTACAAGATTTCTTGTTTAAGGGGCAAATGCCACGGATGAGTAAGTTACCTCTACGTATAATTTTCTTGTTGGAATTTTTTATTCATTCGACTAAGCGAACACATCACAACTAATAGAGGTTGCTTGCGGTTAACGTCCTGCTCAAGGATTACTTTTCTCCTCACTTTGTATGTTTCTGGCATATGTAAAACCTACAATGCCATAAGCCTAATTACTTTGTTTGTTGGCCAGTAAAGTGCAAACACGAATTATGCAACTACGTGTGTTAATAATACGCCAATTCTTACTTTAATTTGCATTAGACGAGTGAGTGAGTAAGTGAAGATATATGGGCGACTCTTAACATCGAGGTCTTAAGAGCCATGAGTGTGAAACGAGGTGAGTATGGAGCAGTGCCAGAATGCAAGGGCGGGGAAGCGGAGATCCCCGAGAAAACCCGCCAGCCAACGGCATCGTCCGGCACGATTCCCACATGCAAAAATCTGGGGGTGGCCCCACCGGGAATCGAAACCGGTTTACCTTGGCGGGAGGCGTGTAGTCTCACCACTACGTCACCATGGCCCCTGGCATCAGACGAAAAACAGTAACTTGTATAAACAGTTTATTGCTCACATTTCTAGCAATTCAACACAATCATTAAAAATATTTTACTCTATTCGCTGCTAACTTAACTGGGAGCTAGCATGTCAGTGTGTATAGCACATTTATGCAGTTGACGCGCAGCAACATTTCCAAAGCTTGATTTTTAATGTGCTTAGCGCCTGCATTGCCACCTGCCTCAAACGAGAACTGAGAGCAGTAAACAAAAACAATTTTCATAGAACAAAACGTAGTTTTATAGAGATGATCTCCAAAATGCGAGGTTTCGTCAGCGCCAGAAGACCAGAAATCCCTGAAGGCTAAGAGGAAATCTTCCATATTTCCACTGTTGCAGTTTTCCGCCATCATGCAGATGTGACATCACACGTGATGTCTGCAGTTGTGCCAGGTTTTTTGTTGTCTGACTTCCCAACGAAAGTGCAGCAGCCAACCAGTAAGAACTTACTCATGCATATTCATTTAACGTTACCGTTTAATATACTTTGACAAGTTGTCTCAGATAATCCTTGGGATTAGATAACCTCCGCCGTAAATTATTCCTAGATTTGTTGCTGTTTTAATCATTTATTAGGAAAACGTGACGCAATGGTGTTTTAGTTAGTTACTTTAAATTGCGGTTATCACATATACCGAGATTACCAAAACATAACGTTTCAAACATAAATAGATTATTAAACTTTTCACATGTAATAATAAAACGCAAAGTTTAAATTATAAAAAAAAAACTTTAAACTTTGTGAGATGTTAAGACAGTTTAAGGAGAAATCGTTAATAATTATAGTTCAATAATATTATAAAACGCCAATGAAAATCAATTCTGCGCAAGTGGTGAAAGATTTCTTAAGAGTCAAAAAGAAAAACATTTCACATTATTACAAAATATGTTCGTTCCGCTTTCATATGCAATATAAATGAGACTTTTATGGCAATTTTTGAATGCGTATGAATTTTATAATGAGTTCTGTACTTTGTACACTATAAGAAATTTGTTGTAATTGTACCATATATGTGTATACGTACAGTGACAAAGCGCGAATGGTAAATTACTTTCCCATACATCCAATAGTTTCTCAGGAACGAGTCAAATGCGTATGGAAGTTCCCAACTTTGTATAGTAGCGATGCTAAACATTCCCATATATTCAGCCTCATACGTAGAATGTTTTCCCTTCACTGTATAGGTTAAAAACTTAGATTACAGTTTAGGAAGTTTACCAGAATTTTTTTTTACAGTGTACTGTCAGATGCAGTGATCTTTTGGAAGTCGTCATTCTTTCATCATACGAATGTACAAGTTTAACAGCTGCGAACTCGAGCTGCACACGCCAGCGAAATAACGTCACAGGCCAGTGACAAACCGTCCGCCAATCAGCACCTTGTAACTTACTCCCCAGCCGGCAGCTCAGCCAATAGCCAGCGCGCAGTAGCCAGTCGGACACAAAGGGACGTCCCAGAGCCTCTGCGTAGTCAACCAGAGAATGGGTAAGTAGGGTCGCGGCTCGATATAAACGTAGGGCTCCAAGCAAAAGGGGGCGTCTAAAGCGCCATGAATGTGTTTCAGTAAGTAAGGGGAATACATAAAAATTTAAAGAACATAATTACCGGGTTAATTTATTTTAAATAATACTTCAATTATCATTTTAAATAATATTTAAATAATAATTTTACTAACGAGCAGTTTTCAGACCCACTATAATTGCACTTTTAACATCTAGACGAACCCGTTATCGCGTTGTGGAAAAGGAAGGTAGCGTGGAGACAGGGAATATGACTACTCACTCCTTCGCCCAACTCACATAGTGAGAAGCATAAGACACCCCTTTCCAAGATAAACTGACCCATAACGACGCGCAAAGCGATACTACGACCGGCACGCACCTAGCTGCACTTATTCGTCAAACTCGCAGAGTGCTGTGCTGTCATGTGACATGGAAGTAAATGTGTGGTGTAGATTTTTACTGTTAATTGAGATTATTTTAATTACAATAAAAGAATTTAGAACGTAGGAATAAAAACTTGTGACTATTCAGTTACTGATCCATGCCAATATTCCAGAAAGAAGACACAACAACTATATAATAATTTGATAATACTTCTTCTACTTCGGGGAAGGGAGGTGGGATATGGGGGCAAAATATTGTCCGCTTACACTTGAAAATGTCAAGGACCGGCTTTGTGGGTAAGTCATCATCAAAGGAGCCACCGCGTCATTTCACGTCTGCATTCTTACACTGTAAAGAAATTCTGGCATTTTTTTTACTGAAAAGTTGTTTATAATATTAAAAATATTTGTAACATCACAAAAATTGACGTGTTTGTAAGAGACCCCAATAAATGTTTCTTCTATACTGGCATTCTATTCTGTAGAAGAACATTTTGAATATAGTAGGATCTCATTGTAAGGCATATGTGTTATTTTATTTATTGTAACCAAACTTAATATTCATTTTTTTACTACTAATGCATAGGGTATTTATATCTTGGATAACAAATTTTTGGATGAATATATAGCCTACACAGCTTTTGTGTACGAAGCACTTTACTTCACTAGTAGTGAAGTAACGTGCATTCATACAATAAAAAATTAAACACTTTCTTATGATTGCTGTTTAGGTCAAACGCAATTTTCCAGGCGAACTTTATTATTGTATTTATCAAAACGACATTTTACGTACCGTCTTCTACACATTCCGTTATATACATCACAGAAAAATTATTTATTAAAATTAAATGTTATATCGGATTATTACGTAACGAATCATCTCATCTTTTTACAGTAGTTTTTAAACGTGAAACAGTACGTTTCCTTAAACAGAGTAATGACTTCAACTGCCAACCTGTGGTATACAACACATTAACCATTCACCGTGTCACCATTTGTCTCAGCCAATAGACAAAGAGATAGCGGTTGATCATATCGAGAAATTTCACTCGAAATATCACACGTTACGCATTGATGAATGAAACAGTATTAGTTTTATATAAGACATAATATAAATTATATATGTGTGTGTGGGTGTGCACTTTTCTGCGTGGGTGTGCCCTTTTCTGCATTAACTAACAACTTAAAATTCACATTTTGTAAAAATAGCTTTAATTTCATCATACATTATTGCAGGCAGCGCGTATGTTTGCGTACGTCACGTTGCCTGCCTGAACACACGGAGTAGCTGGGGGA